>JAOTQG010078615.1:0-14001 GCA_025631175.1 Iris virginica
TTGGATTCCCAGACTTGGATGAATAAGATGGGGGTTTTACCGGCTGAATTTACCGTCTCTTTCGCCCCTTGGTGACCATTTTGGTACCAAACATACTCCTCCTTTTGAGGAGTTGGTAGTAGATAATGAAAAAGTACCCTCAGGAATTTGGTATGGGAGTTAGTAGTTAATTACTTGCTGGATTCCAGTTTTTGAAAAGCTATCTAATGTAAACAGTTCATATAGGAAAATATTTCATCACTTTTTTTTTTTACAATGATATTCTTGTATCCTAATTGAGATTTCTTGTACCCTAAGCAACGGAAGAGGTTTTTTTTTAATGTATATGTCAGATTGTCAGCAGCCACACAATCATACTACTTTAGTTTTGTTTTCCAGTTAGATGAAATGGCCTCCTAATAATCAGTCTTCTTACGAAAATGCTATGGTCATATGGGGACGTTGCATCTCAATGGTAAAAAATTACGATTAAATAATTAATGTTACGATAAATTGGTAAATAATTAAAATATCATTTTAAAACTATCAACATACGGATGAATTTATCTCAATTGTAAAAAATTACGATAAAATGATAGAATGTTACGATAAAATGATTGAGGATCTAATCTCGTAATTATCTTTGATCCTTTGTCATCCATATCACGTAAAAGGAAAAACAGAGAAAAAAGTATTTCCGAGCTGCACCAAAATACAAAATACGAAAATAATAATACTAATAATAATAATATTAACAAATTGAATTAAGAATTCTGAAAAACCAGAACAAAATGTCTAATAGCTGCTGATACAAGCCTCTTCCGAATTCTCTATCCTCTGCAGTCCTTTCGGTATAATAATCATCTATAACTTGCTGATTGCCCTTATTTTCTTCCTCTCCCTTTGTTTTCTGTGTTCCCCGGAAAATTTTCATCTACTGCACTGCTGCACTTTCCCTTGACTAGTACAATTCCAAAACTGCCTTTCCCTTTTCCCCTTCTTTTCCCTTCATCCAGGAGAAAGGGTAAATGTTAAAGCAGTACAGACTACAGACCAATACTTTTTTACTAGTATATATTCATTCCTCTGCAAATGGGAGTGGGATTCAAATTCCCGAGAGTCTTCAAACACCTAACCAAAAGATCCATTAAATCCATACATATCAAAATGACGATCATCCGGTCCTGCACTGCCACCTTTGAAGGCATCCCAAGGAACCGGAACTGAAAAATTCGAGCTGGAAGCTTCTTGGTTCATAGTTGGTCCGCTATGATGTGTTGGTGAATTTCCAGTTGGCCTCCTGTTGCTAGAGTTGCCGGTTGTTAAAGATATGGAGTTGGAGTGCTGCTGCTGTAATTGCTGCTGATTCTTCATTGGTGACTTGGGCCGAAGAGATTCTATATCAGGAGTGGTCAGGACAAGATGACCAGCTTCCGGAGGTGGGTTTCGCCCACCCCCTCCCTGCCAAACTTTCCCGTCCTTGTCAGCAAAATTCCTGACATATGCCTGAAAATCAAGAATTTTCACGTTAAGAACATAGGGATTAAAACAATATAGTGAAATTGAGAAAACTAAGCCTGTGGTCCTGCACGAGGTCAGGATAATGCATATTATCCTTTACAAAAGTTGTATCCATCTCCATTAAAACACATGATGGGCCAATATGGATATGAAAAAATGTACTCCATTCCCATACACAGGGGCGGAGCCAGGGGGCGGGAGGGGGCGGGAGGGGGCGCCCGCTCCCCCACGGCAAAAATTCTTTCATTTGAAGTACTGATTTTCGACGTTTCGCCCTCTTAAAAAAAAGTCTGTCTTAATCTTAATTTCTAATATATTGGATTTATTATATTTGCTTTCATTTTTTATTTTTGTTAATTTTATATTATTAAATTTGTATTGTTTTGATGTGAAGTGAAAATATTTTTGAAGATGGATGAAACCTTTTTGTCTTCATTTACTAAGAAATAAGCATTTTCAAGATATTGCTACTCCCATCTAGTTGTTCGACCGAAAAAGTTAATCGGGGGCGCTGCCCTCGAACCCCCGTAAAATTTCGCCCCCTCCCCAAAAACATCCTGGTTCCGCCACTGATACAGGTGTAGATTTTGGAGAAATTTTTTATCCTAAACTGAGTGTCACTTTCAATATTCAGAACCTTTTATAGGGAATTTTATCAAATACACACCAAATTGTTATTTAATCCAAAAAAATTATTTATGCTGATTGCCTAAACAATCTGGCAGAGTCAAATAGTAGATGGCTAGGCAAGAGGATGAGAGAATCAAGGTAATTAGAGTGCTGGAGTACCTCGGAAATGAAGTTTGATGAGGATAGGTCTTTACCAACAGTTAACCAGCCCGATCGGATATTATGGTCTTCGCCAAAGAGCTCAAGCCTCCTTCGACCAAGGGAGAAATGCTCAATTATCCGGTACATATCTTCAGGTTTTGCAGTAGAACCTGCAATTTCATTCAGGAAAGCCTAATCAGAGAAATGCATCTACTACATATGTAATGGGGTACAGATATCAGAGTTTATATAACTATATATAACCATGCCTGAGAAATTAACTAACGATGAAGAGCCCATTCACGAGCCTGAATCACACACTCAACACATAATGGGTTGTTCACGATTAGCTCTTTACAGATATGAGCCTAGTCACTCATTCATGGTCAGGCCAGCCAGATACGAGCACAAAACAGACTCAAGTTAGCTTGGTCCGCGTTACAGCCCTAAATTGCAGGGGCATAAATGTAGCAAGTGGATGTCCTGCATCTGCGTTTTGAGGTATGAGTGACGAAGGAGAGGAACTGAATTGGCTGTTCACTGCCTATAGACCTTTATGTGATGGTCACAGGACCTATTTAGTCAAGCTTATCCATATATTGACATATGAACCAACTTGACGCTCTCAGGTTAAGTAAAGCTTAGAGGTGCCTAAGTAAAGCTTATCCATATATTGACATATGAACCAGCGCAGAAACTTACAAGTTCCCCTAACATTAGAAGGAAAAAATTTAGAGGTGCCTGCAATGCTTACAAAAAAGAGGAGGATGCTAATGTTAACTTCTTTAGTATTTTGCTAATGTGTTTAATAAGGAATGCTTAGGCTTTTCAACAAGAGGTGTTGGCAGAAATGCACTAAACTTGAAATGAAAAAAAGGGACAAAACATGAGGCAGCCAAAAATACATTAAAAATATTCAAGTATTACAAATTTGGCGTAACACACTTTTAACCCCTCTACTTTGCTTAAGCTCCACTTTGAACCACTCTTGTATTTTTCCAGCAGTTTTAACCAACATCCTATACGGGCAATACATTTCCCCCCTCCCACCTAATTACACTCTCTCCCTAACCATATTGTTTTTCCATACTCTACCCCCCAAATCCCAAACCCGTTTCAACAACTACCTCCACCATTGCACCCCCACACAAAACCAGCCACCAGCCGCCGCCGCCGCCGCCACTGATCACACCCACTTAGCAAAGAAAAGAAACAAATATTCCCCATTCCCCTTCCCTGTGTTCCCATTGCACTCTCCTTTTTCTGCCATGTCCAATCCCCGCCCCTCCACCCACTTACAAACCAAAGCAAAAATGGAAAAGAGCGGAACAAAATCATTGTGCCATCACCACCGTCATAGCTAAACCCCAAAACGCGGGGGGAGGTAAGATTTGGATTGCTTGGTTTTATGAAGGAGGTTAAGGGTAGGGGTCTGTGGCGGTCTTAGATTAGAGAAAGTGTAGAGCCCGGGTGGGGGTGGGGATGAGGATGGGATGGGATGTGGGTGGAGGTGGAGGTGGCGGGTTGGGGTGGGTTTCAAAGTAGGGGCAGGTGAGGGGAGTGAGGGCAAGGGTGAAGGTTGTGGCGGCCTGCGTTGGGTGGCTAGAGTTGTGTAAGGTTGGTTGGGGGGGGGGGGGAGCGGGGAGTAAATGTAAAAAAGTTAAGTTTGGGAGAGCAATGTAACTAGATTTGGGGCAAAATGTATGAGGTAAATATCGTACAATGGTTAAAACTGCTAGAAAAAAACAAAAGTGGTAAAAAACAGAGCTTAAGCAACATACAGTGGATCAAAAAGTCGTTATGCCTTACAAATTTCTCCCATAAAGGAAAAAAAGCACATCAAGGACAAGCAAAATCATCCAAGATCTCGTTATCAAGGTCCTGGACATTCACATGATACTGATACTGACCATATGGAGGCTCCTCTGCAATGATTACGTCTGTGTCAATATTGGCATGAATTATGTGACCATCAGTACTGCGCCGTACCGTTCCTTTTATGCCCATCAAACAGTGCTCCTTCATCAGATCACGAGTAAACATTCAGCTAGCAGCTAAAATAACGGCAGAGCTACTTAAACTGTAAAGGATACAAAGTGTAATCCTTAAGAAGAAAACGACCAACCTTTGAGCGTTGAAACAAAGTATGAGAATCATGGCGCAACCCTGGTGTTGCGTTCGTTTTATTCGTCTTCACCCAACATATATCTTCACACCGGCGAAATCCCCACTAAATCGAAAAAGGTAACAAGGTAACAGTTCAAATACTGGGAAATTTGTTCATCCCAATGAACTACCACATTTAAGAAAAGAAATGATGTACAAAACACAATAATATTTTCTCTACCCATCATCTGTATACCTTTTTTAAACATTGCCTACCCTGCTCAAGGCCAACTCCATCGCCAACCCAAAGGAAGATAAATGACGGCGTGTCCGCAATTGCCTGTACATAAGAATGGTAGATGGTTTAAATTTCATTCCCAAGATGCAAGATTAACAAGTCACCAGGGAACTAACATGCCAGAATCAGGATAAGGTTGTACTAAAACGGGAAACAAAGAGTAGAAAGTCAACGATATCAAGATCAACTCCCATATAAGGTGTCTGATATCCAAAATAATTGGAAAAACAGCTTGCCACTAACAATTCACATGAAATTAACTGTCACGCCCTCCTTCCTACAAACAGATTACTATTTCCAAATTACTGTCAGTAAAAGGCAGTTCTATTTCTACATTAAAGCGATGAATGTCCATAGCTCTTCCAAGTTTATAAGTACTCATAAAAAACATTTAGTAGCTCCAAGTTCCAACACGTGACATTAACAAATAATTTAGAGCTCAGAGTCTCAGACAATTTCTATAAGTAGTAATATATATATATATATATATTAAATATTATATATACATATATCATAACTGTAATGAAAAGATAACTTCTGGAGTAAAATTTTGGGAGACTTACGGGGCAAGAATAACATCAAACTTGGTCCCAAAGAACTCATGAGACAAATAATGCAAGTAAAGGTAATTGATAATGCAAGTAAACATCTCCTTTCTACGATAAATAATGTAATAAGATTGGAGAGGAGGTTTACATGATTACCTCAATCTTGAGATTCATTATTTCTTCTAACGTCCAATAGTCCATATGGTCAGTAACACCAGGAGCTCGATGAACATATTCCTCCCAGGGAGGGTCCACAAGAATAACATCAAACTTGGTCCCAAAGAACTCATGAGACAAAACCTGCTCGCGCAGGTCACACTTGTAATACATAGGAGCAGTAGCAGAATTGGCAACTATCTCATCCTTCTTTTGTATAAGCTCCCGAAGTCTTGGATAGTCCTCCACAACACTAGTGAGCTCTAGTTCCCTGATATAATTTTGAGGTCGCATGCCAGTATCAACAAAATTTTGTGAGTAATCATTTTGTTCTCCTCTAGAAGGAGCTTTACCTCGAGGGCCATTTGTTCTGGAAGGAACCCAGTCCACAGTTGCTTTATCTTGTGGCTGTCCATGTCCCATGGGTGACATAGCATTGAAACCTGGGCCAGACATGTTAGGAGGCACTCCTCTTCCCGGGCCTGTTTGGTTAAAATACATGGCTGGACTTGGTGGAGTCCCTATATTTGGAAAATATCTGGGTCCCACAGGTCCAGGAGGAATAGGTGAGAGACCTGGTGGAACAGCTAACATATTTATCTCCATCGCTCTTGGGCCTGGCCAAATGACAGGAGGAGAAAAAGGTGGCATAAAAATGCCAGGAGAGATTGGAGGACCAGGACCTGGAGACATGCTAGGAGTTAATGGTTGCAATGCACCAGGAGGTGGCATTCCAAGTTGTCCAAAAGGTGATGGCATCATCGGCACCTGGATTCCGACCTGTTGGCTATCTCTCCCACCAGGCCGACCTCTTCCTCCTCTCCCCATTCTGTTCCCTTTGAGTCCTTGTGCACCACCTCTACTGAAAGAACCCGCCTCTTGGTTTCCATGTGGTGGCTGTGAACCACTACTTGAAGTTTGCCCATTAACAGTGCGATTTGGCATAACACCTTGCTGGCCTCTTCCTTTGCCTGCCTGAAAATCAATGTCATCCCTCCATGAAGTCTGATCTTGTGTGGCAGGACCATCATCTGTATGTCTATCTTTTAAATCTTCCCCGTATTGCCCAGACCCGTATACATCAACATTCCTAGCCCTATTCTCGTGTGGATAAGCAACCTCTTGATCATTCGGTTCCAACTTAATGTCAGATTGCTGGTTAACTTCGCTGTTCTTCACAAATGTGGATCTGGACTCCTCTCTTGCATAATCAAAAGGCTTCGTTTGGATCTCTATCACATCATAATTCTCATTTGAGATACCATAATTCGATGAAGTTTTCACAGCTTCAGTCCTGTTCCAATCTTTTCTGCCACCAGCACGACCTAAAGGTCTTTCATTGTCAGTCCTTTCACGACCACGTCTCTGCAATTCCCACTCTCTGCCATGATCATAAAGTGCACCACCGTCTTTGATCTCCTTATCAGTAATGTTGGGTTGCCTTCTTTTCCAGCTATCTTTAGAACCCTCTCTATCCCTATACCTATCACTCCAGCTATCATCTCTTGCTTTCAGTCGCTCATCCTTGTAACCATCTTTCTCATGTTCCTTCCTCCTGAAAGTACTATTTCTATCAAAGTCCACCTCACTCTGATCTGGTTCATGACGATGCCTTCCAGTCCTCTCAGGGGTCCTGGATCTGTTAGATCGCTCAGTTTCTCCTCTACTTTTGTCTCTCATCCATGTACTACCATCTTCTTCTACGTTAGAGGACCTGTCATGACTTTCAATAATGTCTTGTCCAGAGGGAGCTCTTTGCTCTCTATGTTCATCAAGTCTCTCAGAGCGTGATGTATCTTCACGCGTCAAAGGAATTCCCTTATCGATTTCCTTCAGACCTTCCACACCACCCTTGCTTTTATTCTTCTCAAGATCAGCTCTGATTTCGTCTTTACCACGGGATTTCACACTCTTATCTCCAGTTAAATCTAAATCCCTACTTTTAACCTCACTAGGTTCGGTTTTGGTGGACATACTTCTTTCTCTAGAACTCTCATTCTTAGAATCGGAATATTTCCCAGTTCTCAGGTCAGATTTTTCCATTTCCACAAGTTTACTTTCTTCAACTATTCTATCAGTATCAGTGTCAGCCCATCTTTTCCTTTGATTTCTACCCTGATCAGAAGATCCATGACCCTTTTCTCGGCTCACCTCCTTTCTCTCCAAATATCTGGATTCTTTATCCTGAGCTTTATCGCCCTCTGCGTCAAGTGATCTTTCATCTTTGCCTTTACGGTCTGACGTCTTCGGATTGGACTTTCTTTTATCACTTTCACCGGCTCGACCATGTCCTTTACTCCCAGATTTGTCTCCTATGTCATGCTTATTTTCTATTTCGCCGTCCTGATACCAATTGCTCAATGACTCCAAGGCAGTCTCTTCTTGTATCTTCTTCAACTGCTTAGCTCTTAGTTCCTGACGTAAGTCAAAATCGTCTTCATCAATATCATCTCTGGTTGAGCCACCTGATCTCTTTTGACTATCCATTTTCTCTCCACTACTCCTCTTTCTTCCGCTGCGGTCCAAAACTTCAGCTTCTGCAGCACTCCCAGATTTTCTTGACTTGCTCGATCTGTGCTTTCTCTTATCATCACCTTCGGATTCTTGTTCATCTCTGGCCCTATCACTCTTCCCTTCTGAACTATCTTCAACATCCCTTCTTACAGATCTTCGTATGCGCTCAGGAGAACTCATAATCTCTTCAGTTTATATTCTTGATACAGGCAAGATTAATTCAAAGCATGAAACTGTACCATCCTGACACCAAGAAACGAAATAAAATAAAAAAGCATGGCTTTTATAGTAATTGATAATTCTCAAACAGCAGCTAGGGGAAACAGATAAATTTCATCATTTCAGTTGGAGACTTTACACCATTATTCAAGGCTGCCTTAGTGGAGCATTAATTGAAAATAGCAATAACTACAGAATCCTTTGACCTTATATATCCAATCTAAATGGTACAATTTCATTCGAAACAAACTACTCCGAGTAGGGAACAACCTTTTGAGCAGGCTTTAGATCCGTGGTCTAGTGGAAAAGACAGTCATTCCTCTGTAGCCGAAACAGATGCACTGCGCTACCCAGGGTCCAGCTAAAGAAGAAAGTCTTGGAAGACGAGAGGAAGGGGTGACGAAGTTATTCTATTATGAAGTTTCAAACCCTAGTATCCAACTAGAGATATCAATTTACATGGCCCATCACTTGTTTACAATAAGCCCCCTCGTTACTGTCACTTACTGCATAGAAATCCTGAGCTTCAACACCCACTAAACCATACATATTACTCCATCATTTTGACAAATCTTATAGTCGGAGATCAAAAGGTACATGTTGCAGTTCTTCTGTAAGGGATCTAACTCATACAAAGAATATCTCTTTGCCAAAAACAGTTTGTACCTAGACAGTTTAATCAAAAGGGTTCAGTACGGAAATCCAAAAAAATATAAAAACAATAATCCTGTGTTACACGATTAAACTTCTGAAGTCAGCATACCTGAACTTTAAATGCCTTACAACATTCTGGCCTAACACTAGTTTTACTTTATTGTTGATGCAGGGAAGAAGATTTCATTGACGGGAAGAATAAACAGTGGGGATAGCAAGACCAATAGTAAAAAAAGAAAAAAAAAGGAAAAAAAAAACAGACAATAGGGTAAAGAAAAGCATGACCCTAACCTCAGCCCAGAATGCCAGACCTAACAAAAGACTAAAAATCCAACATCGTATTATACTATGTCGATTATATAAACAGGTATAGACACATATCTATAAAGAAGTGTTCGTTGAACCAAGTTCTTCATATCTCCCAATATAAGAAGAAACGACTCAGCCATAAGAACAAAGGATACTACCAAGCTTGCAGCATTCAGATGGACCCTACTCTAACACTTTTTCACCGGTTCGGTTCATATTGAAGATTAAATATAAAACCTTTTGATTCAAACGTAGATTCATTGAATTTGTGGCAAGGTCAATGGGATTGAGTTTGTTGAGGCATTTCGTCGAACATAAAACGGGTGAGAAAAAGCGGGGAACTGCTTGCAGCACCGTCCAAATCAATACCACGTACACGAAACTAAGATTTACAGAAATTCAGAGAAATCGATACTCAAATCAACTGCATGAAGATAGAACTCACCTGATGAGCGGGATTCAGTGGAGTTTGAATTGAATTGACAAATCGTTTATACAATTAAAATGTTTTTGGCTTCCAGCCCTATTAAAGTGTAAAGTCCACATTTGGACGACAACAAAACTATAACTAGCAAAGATGAGCGCTACACTTTTTTTCTTTCCTTCTAGTCCTTTGGAACCAAAATAATGTTCATAAGAATCAATAACCCCCTTCCCAAGCATTCACTACATTTCATTTTACACCCCCAATAAATAAAAAGTTTTACTTGCATCCTTTATGTTAAATCTCATAGAACCTTCGCTAAACCTGATGGTAGGAATACCAACCAAATTTATAATATACGTTTACACGAAGTTGTTAGATGGTTGGGCTAATTTAGTTGCCTTGTTGGTAGGGGTGGCAATTTGGGTCTATGGGTTGGGTTGGGTTGGGTGTAAACCCAATTAAACCAAATAGTTTATTGGGTTTATCTAATTAAACTCAATAGCTTATCGGGTCTTATTGGGTTTAACCCAATTAAACCCATTAACCATGGATGCAACCCATGGCAACCCAATAGCTACTGCTCTATATATTTTGATTCCAACAGCAAAAAAATCAAAACATGACACTATTTAGAGATGATTATGATTGGATTAAGAAATATAAAGAACCTTTGCCAACAGTCAAGGTATCAGCAACAACCACGAAGACTAAATAGGCTCTTTACAGAGAACCATGACCTCACCCTTTACCTCAAATTCCTCACAATGTCAGTTGCACAAGAGGGAACGCTAACTAGCTCAGTGCCTAACAGCTAGGTTAATAACTTAAAGGGTCAATTTTACATACATGGGTTATCAGATAATCTAAACGGTTACCAAAAAATAAAAATATATGGCCACTTCTGGCACAATATGGAAAGCTCCATAAACAGCTGCTGCCACTACTACACAGTACACATCCTTTGGAGTTGGGGGGGGGGGGGAAGAAGAAGAAGAAGAAAAGTAGAGAAAATGAGGCAACAGTTTGCCACTTCCAGCCACTTGAACATTTATACCTTGATTCATTAAATCGAATGAAATAAGAGTTTAGCATTTGCATTAATTTATATAACTAAAGCAGAACTCAACTCCTAGAAGCAGAACTCAACTCCTAGAAGCAGAACTGAATATCAATATCACAATCCTACTACTCCAATACAAGACTGATAAGGTTCCTGGAGATCGAAATTCAAAAATTACCTTGCACAGGGGTTGGTGGTTGCTGCGACCGTGAGTGGAGCACAGGAGTGGTGATGTTGGTTGATGCTGGTGGCTCTTGAGGGATGGGTTATTGCGGTGGTTTGTGGTTGAGAAGTGGAGAGATAGAAAAGAGTGAAAGAGGAAGGCGAATTTCGGATTTTTAAAGGAGGATAGGGTCTTTAATGGCAGGTGGTGGTGATTTGGTGCGGTTGGAGTTGCAGTGCCAATGGAGGTTGAAGGGTTGTGGAGATGGAGAGAGATGAGAGGTGAGGGTGGTGTTTGCTCGCGGCTTTGGAGTTTTGATGTGGGAGAGGATGCAGTCGAGCGAGGGAAAAGGGAGAGAGAGAACGAGGGTGAGAAGGAGGAAGGGGCGGCGGTGCTGAGTGGTGGTTATGGGCGAGAGCTTGGAAGCGGCTATGGTGTCGAGAAGAGGTTACGAGTTGAGAAAGGGCACACTATTGGGTTCTAAGGGTAACTCGTTGGGCCAATTTTTATTTTTTTCCGGGTTGGATTAATTGGAGTCCGGATTTAATGTGCCACAGTAATTGCCATCACTCATAGTGGTGGGGCCCACTAACAATGGGCTCGGCACACACTTGTGCCATAGATGATCTGAATCCGATTAATTGGGATGATTCATTTTTGCTTGTTGGTGGAGTTGAAAGAATAATTAATTTTTTTAATTATTACGTGCATTTAGGGATGGCAACTAAAATCGGACCAGCTTGGACTCTTTCACTTCCTGCTTCGAATTCGTTCCGTCCCGTAATTATAAAGATTTGCACCCGTTCGATCTACATTTATAAAAAAAGTAACTCAAAATTTAATTTTAAAATTAATTTTTTTAAAGCTTGAATTATATTTCTAACTCAATTCAAGCACTCAAAAATTAAGAATGATCATTTTTCAATATGTATTATGTACATATATTTAAAATAATGTACGTAACATTAATCGGGACGGGACGGGGCAGGGTGGAGTGAAACTTAAACCCGAACCCGATCGAGTCTTTAAAGATTATGAAAAAATCGAATTTTTTTGAACGGGGCATCCTCAAGTTCGAATCGAATTCTTAAAAATTGCCATACCTACATGCATTCGTGCGACTCATCGAATTGTTGCAATTTATAAAGGACGAACTCCAACTTCGGGAGTACTCCACCAACTCTACTCTGATCAATTTGAATGAGGTAAATCGAAGAATGTGTATACCATAAATCAGAATGAAAAGTTAATGAATAAATTGCAATTTATGATCCGATACAGAAGCGTCACATGAAATAATTTTTTTAGTATATTGACCTCCCTATAACTCTTTCTAATTTTACTGAATATGCTAATAATATCGTGACAATATGTTTAATATGAACTTTTTAAGTATTTCGCACATTTTTTTATCTCAAAAAATAAGAATTAATCAATTACTAATATTTTCCTACAATCTTTTACTATGTAAGATCCATTTTATGTATGTGTCTATGATGTACAAATTCAAATTTTCTTCATATATAAATAAATAGTCATTTTCTAAACAAATTTATCAAAATATTTTTTTTTACGTATAATATAATCTTTATTTTTCCTTTTTGCATGAACTGAGTAAAAAATTACATTTTAATGCATGTAATAATTTCTACTTTAATAACTTTTGTGAACAAAAAACATTAATTTGTTTGGATAACCCAAGATTTGTATATAGATGCCCTCCTATACGCATTCTCTTATTAACAATCTTCGTCGTACAACCCTAACTCGTCCTCATCAATTGTGATCAGAGTCGTTCCAATATTTTATGGAGCCCAGGACAAAAATTAAATTGGTGCCCTTAAACGTCAAAAACGAGGAAGCTAGATATACAACAACTGCTCTGATTCTCATACCTAAAATTTCTTTAAAAAGTGTAAAAGCTCTTAAACTAAACCAATCCTCCAGAACCAAAAAAACTTTGAGATAGATAACAGAACATCAGTAATAGCTGAGAAAATAAGATACAAATGAAACATTCCCCACCCACACCCACTCCAACCCACTAAATCAAAACCAACGACATACTAATAAAAGATACGAGAGCAATTTTTCTAAACAACATACATGCCATGTAAAGTTGAAGGTGAACATTCATGGCATATACTGAATAATCTTAAGAGGTTAAATGGGGTGATTGTTTTTGCCAAGGAGTTGTTCCATGCGAGCTTTCCAACGACTTTGAAAAATCCCGATTCTTTAAAATTAGTAAAACACACTTCTACGGGACACACAAACAATTACTTTAAAATTTATAATTTTGCTTGTCAATCATAATACAAAAGTGAAGCAAATTAATTAATTCAAAATAAGTTCTCACCTACCTTTGATCTCACTAGAGACAAAACATGAGTCAAAGGCTTGCTTTTCACTAATTATCTGATTTCTCTTTGTAATACACAAATAAATGGGACAATTTTGAAAAAAATTAGAGAAAATTACTCTTAATTTTTATTATAAATAGAAAAATTGAGCAACCTAGAATTTGAAAAGTCAGGAGAAGGAGATAATTTTGGGATTTGAATATTTAATTAGAGGCGCAGTTACCTACTGACGTAATTGTGAGGTTATTTTTTTTTTTCTCATTTTGACAATGGCTGTAGAAGCAGTTATACGGAAGAAAAAATAAAAAATTTATTTGTGGGCTGGGCTGTATATAGTAGAAGGGAAATTATTATTTTTGTGCCCCTCAATATTTTGAGCCCTGAGCCGTCGCTCAGTTTGCCCCCCAACTAGGGCCAGCCCTGGTTGTAACATTAGTACAAACATTGTGAAATATGAGTCATACAATTGTAAGGACATGCGCTGTCACGAATCATAAAAAGTTGAAATGTACCTTTGATTAATTTAAGTCACTATAATTGTATTACAAGTGATAAAAAATAATAAGTTAATAAATGCGATTGATAATTCAAACAATGCGGTAACATGAAAAGTATAATGAGTTAAGTTAATTTTGATATACATCGATATACAAAAGAGAAAATTTATACAAGATTATTAAGAACGCGATTAAAATATAGTGAAGCAATATCAACCATTTAACATGCAAAAAAAATGTAGCCAACATTTTGCAGTGATTTTATATATTGGCAATAATTAAAATATATACACGTTCAAACCACCAAACCAAACCAAAAAAACAAAAAAAATATATATTTTGAAATTGTCAATGGCTTGCGACAGATAACGTAGATGTTATCTCAAGTGTTAGGTAACACTTCAGGTAACACCTCC
>JAOTQG010078726.1:0-14000 GCA_025631175.1 Iris virginica
ATTAAATTATATTAATAATATTTTAATAACAATGCTATCAAACATCATATTATTATTAATTAATACTATTATTAATTGTGGCCTTACTAAATAATAACATTATTAATAATATTACTTATACCCTATAATCTCATACCCTCTACCAAACGACTATAGTCACTTGAGAGAATAAATTAGAAAGGTTTGGATAAAACATGTCTAAAAATTTTAAAATAATAATTATTTTGAAACAAATTTATTTTCTTTATTAAAGTGACAATTATTTTAAAATGGAACGAGTAACAAAATTGATTTTAGTAAACTTTATTAAAAAGTAAGTAGATGGGTTCGAACATTTTATTTTTGGAAAATACACTCATTTGATAGAGAGAAAATAGCATACCCTCTCTGTTCCAATATTTTTAAAAATAAAAAAAAAAATCCTTCCCGTTTCTCTCATTTATGTGTCATGAAAATCTTTTCATTTGTAAAAAAGTGAAACACTTGAACTGAATTTTAAAGTGGTACAAAATGTAAAACTTATTACCCTTCAAGTAAATGTACAGTGGAATTTTGTTTTCTTTTTTAAAAAAATGAAAAAAATGATAACAAGTTAACAACACTCGTTCACTTGTAAGTTCTTGAAAGAAGAGACAAGAAGCATCAAGTTGTATTGTAAAGGGAAGGGACTAATCAAATAAAGTTGTATAGTAAAGGGACTAATCAAATAAAGTTGTATAGTAAAGGGACCAATCATGAAGTTGACGCTAAAACCTTCTATTTTCCGCGGGTAAATTTCTCCATTATTTCATTTTTTTTTTCAGGTTTGGAATGGAAGATCATTTTCCCTCCAGGTAATCTCTCAACTCATCTGGCCGATATCACCCAACAGGTAATCTCTCTCTTTCTGTATCGGAAAACTATGCTGAATTTTTCAAGTTAATTTGGGAATTTGTTGGTCTTCACCCGTGTGTTACTTTAGTGTGATTATTCTTATACCCTTTTTCTCATATACACGATTTCCATTTTTTAAAAAAAAATTTGGTTACAAATTGGCCTTTTTACGCTCACGTGGATTATTATGTAACGGAAGGATTTGAGGAAGTGCCAGCCATTTGAGGGGCTGCCAACGGCGAGGAGGGGGAAGAGTTAGGGTTTTAGTTCAATTACCCCTCTCAGTTTGCGTGTTACCATATGAGAATGAGATGCGCGCTTTTTCTCTTTTATTTAGCTATTTTTTTTAGCTCTTAATTGTTGTGAATTTAGTTGTGGCGTTGAAAGAGGCATGCCAGCTACATTTGAGCCAGTTTACGATGGTAGATGCTGTGCCTGTCTTAAATGTTTGAAATTTATCATTTTGTGAGCTTTGTTATATCAGTGGTAGCGATCAAGCTTTCAGCTTTCTGTAGCAGGTTATGAAAAATATGGCCATTGAGTTTGTTGTCTTAAACCGTTTGTTGGAGTGGAGTACTTCTGTTTGAGTACCACTTTTATTTGTATTTAAGAAAAATCATTTTTGTAAGTCACATGCTTGGATTGATTGCCTTGAAATTTATTATTGAGTGTTCGTGTGAAATTGAGAAGTTGTTTATCCAATGTGTATGATGATGTCAACTTTTCAATCTAAGTGTTTCAAGCCTTGCAATGTGTTCAGATGCTCGGTACCTGTTACTTTATGCAGCTCAAAACCTGATTTTGTTCAATCAAGAAAAAAAGGGATATAACCATCCATCTTGCGCTCCAAGATTTTGTAAGGATTACGTTGTGTATTATCAAGATTCAAACTCAAGTGGGGAGAATGAAGTTCAAGGCATTTCTCACTGACAACGGTGTTAACCTATTGGAGAAGAGGTTTCTACCAGCCTTGGACAAAATGGGGAAAATCTGCCACCTCTACCTGACCAGAGACCATGCCATCTTCCTTCACAACCTTCTCAATGGGGACGGCATCCAATCCATTGCTCAGTTCCGCAAAGAAGCCCTGTTTGATGATTACCGCATATCCAGTCAAAATGATGATCGCATTGCTTTTGCTATTGACCTCTCTCTCCTTCACCGTGCTCTCCGTAGCATAATCACCATCTACACAGAATTCAGTGCATCCCATGGCACTGGCACCGGTGCGCCCACCACCAATCGCCTCCAAATAAAGCTTGTTAAGAAGCTCCCTCCTCATTCACAGCAACCAATGCCATTTCTCACCTTCGAGACCAAGGGTTACAAATCTGCTGTCATTCAAGATGTACCAATCTCTAAACCTCTGTCAAGGGCTGACGTGCTTGAACTTCAAGCTGCTCTTGACATGGCTCAAGATTTGCCTCGCACTTTAGTTCAGGTTCCAGACATGAATCAGTTGCAAAACTTTGTGGATCGAATGAAGAATGTTGGAGATCTGATCAATGTTTCAATAAGCAAATATGGAGACCTGCATTTGCAAATTTCCACTACTTTGATCACCCTTGGAGCGGAGTTTCAGAAGTTGTTGGTCATAGGTGAGCAAGCAGACGGTCCTATTGGAGACCGTAACTTGACTGCACAGACTCGAACCCAGAGGGCAATTGAAAGAGGGGATGCAATGACTGTACAAGTAAGTGTGAAGCATTTAGTTAAGAGCCTTCAATGTCATATGGCAAAGCCTGACTGTGCTTTCTATGGAGTTGCTGGTCAAGGAGCTTGCTTAACTATGATATTTCAGTTCTTCATACCGGGCACTCGCCAAACTGATAAATCAATAAGTTTGCACTGCCGGCTTCCTGTACTTGACCCTGGTTCAAATTAAAGTTTAATCTGGATTAATGTGAATTCTTTTCTTTATGATTTCAAGCGTATTTCAATTTTAAAGGCCTTAACTTCTTTGGAAGTTTACTATACATTTGGGCTTTGTTGCTGTGAGTCTATGACTATTAGATGTTGATGTTGAATGTAAGTTGTTAGTTTTTCAGCTTTTGTTCAACAGTTGAGGCACTTGGCAGAAACTACACATTTGTGTAGATCTTGTTTTGTATAGAGAGGTTTGAATTGTCTGATCTTATGTTTTCAATGTCAATTGGTAAAGGAATGCGTAATGTTCCTTCTTGGCGAATTTAGTTGTAATTGGGCTTTTGGGCATTTTATTTTCCAGAACTGCCGAATAATCATGAAAAACTACTCATGTGAAGCTGTGACCACAGAAGAAAGATATTGGACACGAGCCCGAAATGAACACGGAGCTATATATATTACTAACAGATTTAGAAGATCATTGCATAATTTACATAAAGTATCCACTTCTCGGACCCCCCCTCCCC
Organism: Iris virginica; assembly: GCA_025631175.1. NCBI lineage: Eukaryota > Viridiplantae > Streptophyta > Magnoliopsida > Asparagales > Iridaceae > Iris > Iris virginica. The sequence continues at coordinate 3,267 of JAOTQG010078726.1, forward strand.
TTTCCTAGATCCAAAAATCCACGTGAACTATTCCTCTGATTAGTGCACCCCAGTCTTTGTGGTTATGAGGAAACAAACCAGTATGAAGAGTCTAATCATCTCGTGGCTGGTTTCTCTCTGAGGGCATCTTTGACATGGTCTTCTTGCCAACTAAAGTGCCCATTTTACCTCCAATTTTGGTAGAAGATGATTTGGATGTCTTTTCTCAGCGCATCATCTGTAACCCTATCCTTGTTCCTTGTTTTCTTTGGAGAGATTGAATCTGTATCACTCAATGTGGAAAATGAGTCGCAATAAATCAGTTATCCTTAAACTAAGAACCTTTGGCGGACAATTTTGGACTTCTCTGTGGCTCTACCTTGGCTCGGTTCCCTTATCTTATGATTTGGTTGCCAAATGATGGCTTATAAGAATTGTTGCTCATTGGTTTGTGGGATGAGAACGCTTGGCATTTCATACTGACTAAGAGAGGCTTGTATAAGGGGAGACAGTAGGGAGTAAAGCAGAATAGAGAAACTAGAATTTTGTTCAATTGTATTTCTTCAATACTCATACATACATATCTGTACTTTAAATCTGTCATTAACCTTTTTCTTTCTTTTTTTACACTTTTAATCATCATTGGGAGTCATTAACCTTATTATGCTATAACTGCTACATTTCCTTTCTTACATATCCTTTGCTAAAGTACTCTGATTTCACATCACCATTTTTCATACAGATGCTGTCCATGCCTGAAATGAGGAAAAATATTTAGTGCATCCTCTTTATACTGTTCTCCAAGTCCAGGGAACACCTCAGAAGTATCAGGTGTATATCCAGCAGTTCGCATGTCTTCTCTCATCATCTCCAACTTTGAGTATATTTCTTCAGATCGAAAATGTGATTGGTCCCATGCAACAAATTCATGAATAAAACCATTGATCTCTATGAAACTGCAACCAGCAGTTTTCTCTATTCCTCGATCCGCCATCATTTTTCTTAGTTCACTTAAGTTGTCCCACCTATTGCAAGCTGCATATATATTGCATAAAAGTATGCACACTGCGCCATTTCCTGGCTCTAAGCGAAGGAGTTCAGTGGCTGCTATTTCAGCCATTTCCAGATCTTTATGAATTCTACAAGCACCAAGAAGAGCACCCCAGACAACTGAATTTGGTTTCATTGGCATATTCTCCATGACCTTGTAAGCTTCAGTCAAAAGCCCTGCTCTACCAAGAAGATCAATCAGGCATCCATAATGTTCTATCTCAGGTTCAATCCCATGCATTGTCATGCTGGTAAAGAAGTTTCTTCCTTCCTCCACCATACCAGCGTGAGCACAAGCACAAAGCACGCCGATATAACAAATCCTGTCTGGTTTTAGTGATGCACTCAGCATCTTGCAGAATGTGTCAACAGCTTCTTTTCCATTCCCATTAACAGCAAAACCAACAATCATGGCAGTCCATGTGAATTTGTCTCTTCGAGGCATCATCTTGAATACCTCCACTGCTTTTTCCACATTGCCACATTTGAAATACATGTCTATCAGAGCATTCCCCACATAAACATCATTCTTGATATTGTTCTTGTCTATATAAGCCTTTATCCATTCCCCTAACGTAAGTGCCCCCAAATTTGCGCAAGCTGTGAGAATGCTAACCATGGTGAATTCATCAGGTTCTACTTTTGCATCTTGCATATCCCGGAAAAGCATCAAAACCTCTTTAAATCTGTTCAGCCGGAGATACCCATTGATCATGGCTGTCCATGAAACAGAGTCCTTCTGGGGAATTAGCTCAAAATATTCTCGAGCTAAGTCAACTTGTCCAGCACTGAGAAAGCCTTTTACAATTGCAGTCCAGGAGATCACATCCCTTGTATTCATAGTCTTGAAAACAGCTAGTCCTGTATCCATATCCCCACATGACGCGTACATATCAACTAAAGCATTATTCAGGACTAGGTTTGGCTCAATCATGTGATCCTGAATGCATCGATGAATCCGCATGCCTGCATCTAGGTCCTTCAACTTTGAACAAGCCGACAGCAGTGAAACAAGAGTAACCGAAGTCGGCACAATTCTTGTGTCCTCCATTTCATCAAAAAGTTTTCTCGATTCATCAAATCGCTTGCTTCTGTTGTAACCTGAAATCATACAATTCCAAGTGACCACGTCACATTTTAAACTCAAATTGAAAACCTCTCTAGCGATATCAATCTGCCCACACAAGGAGTACATATGTATCAGGGCATTCTTCACAGATCCATTAGAATCAAAGCCAAACTTACATACATGACAATGTATCCCTCCCCCACTCTGTAGCGCTATGTCGGGAGTAAACCCCTTGAGCAAAAATGGGAATGTATAATCATCCGGCTTGACATTCTTTTCCAACATTTCTACATACAAAGAAACTGCAAATTTGGGGCAGTTAATTCGAGAACAGCCCTTAATCATTGTATTCCAAATGACAACATTTGGTTCAAGAATTGTGTCGAACACGTGACGTGCATAGTTCATACAGCCCCATCCACTTTTACAACACAGAGCAACGATTTTGAAACATACTGAAGGGTAAGTGGCGAGGCCATTCAGGATAGCTTGAGAATGAATTTGCTTGAGTTGGTCCATGGATTTGCAGGTAGAGAAGAGGGAATGTAATGGTGGGTAGGTATTGCGGGAGTCATTTTGAATGGAGAACGGAGATGCCTGGGATGAAAATGTAGAATTGACTTTGAGAGCAGAAGTCAAAATGCTGGAGAATCTGAAATGAAGGACGGATGACAAGTTGAGTTTCGAGGAAATTAAGGTTAGCATGTAATGATGATGATGATGATCTAAATTTGTCGTGATCAATTTCGTGGACATGGAGTAGTACATTTGAGGGGATAAAGTGCACCATTGGCTCTTGTACTTTCAGTTTGTTCAGGTTTAGCCCCTGTAATTTGAAATTGCACACCATAGACCAACGTTTAAGATGAGTCATTTGATCCAATTAAGTTTCAAAAATGTACGGATACTAAACTCTTTTTTTATTCTTTCAAAAAAAAAAAATTTTTTTTTTTTAACTAGTCTTTCTAGATTTAAAAAAATTGAACCTCTTATACGATGAGAGGAGTTTTATGTTTTGTGAAAATAGGGATTCAACTCATTTAGATTTAGCACTTGGGGAAATTTCTAGAGAGTAATCCAAAAACGAAAATAATAACAATAATAATAATAATAATAATAATAATAATAATAATAATAACCAGAATGTGTTCCAAATTATTATGATTATGAACACATTATGAATACAATTGCTAATTGGTAAACGTAAAATATAATTAAAATTTGTTGGTTCGTAGCATCAGTAAATAGACTTTTATGTCGATCCTGATGTAGCCTCCCGAAGTTACGGATCTTCTAGACACCATTTGGGACATGAAATATCGATTCAGCTTCAGCGCCAATGAAGAAAAGTGTACACAAACTTAGTTGTCATATTTTTACTGGTGCAATTTTTTCTAACGGTAGATCTACAAAATTTTTAATCAAATTAAATAAAGCCAACTAAAATTTTGTGCACTTTTTGTACACATTTCTTTGTGAATGTAAAATTATTCGATACATATTCAAAGGCGCCAAAGAGAGCAAAAAGCATGCTGCCGGTTACGTGAAAACAACGAAAACCAGGATGCACACATCAAGTATGAGCATCAAAAGCTGAAACCTTTCTAGCAAATGATTTACAGTTATCCTATAAACCCAATGTATTACTGAGAGCATAGCAAAATCCTCAGTAGACAAAAAATTTCCCCAAATTATCAGGAGAAAAGAAAGAATTAATATTTGACTATGACCTATTGCAGTCTAAAAATTTTTAAAAGTATCAAGAAAGAAGGTTAACCACAAGATGAGCGAGTAGTTAATACTCTGTTTTAACAAATGTATTCGAAAAAACTGAAGATGGATATGAAGAACCATACTGGAGCCAATCCTTTGCACATATGAGGGCTTCAAGAGTTGAAGGTTTAAGAGAACTTCTATAGCTATCCATCTTCTTACTTGAAAGGTCAAAAACAGCATCTGAAGTTACTGTAGAGACTGGGATACACAAGACATCTGATGCCATTTTGGATAGAGTAGGGTACTTCTGCCTGTTTACTTGCCACCACCCCAAAACATCAAAATCTTGCGTACGAGGTAATACATTTTCTTCCAAATACTGATCTAATTCCGATTTCATCGGCTGCTGGTTGTTCATTGCAGAAATATATACATCAAAATCTGCAAGCCCGTCGTCATCAGTTGAAAGAAGGATATCTTCGTCTTGATGCATCTCCGTTCTCAAAATACCATTAGTAAGAAAAGTTTCATCATCTGAGAACTCTGTTTTTGGAAGACATCCATTCCCATCTACCACAAAGGTTGGTGGAGGAAGCATTTGCACAATGTACTCAAGGAATAGTTCATGAACACCTTCATCGACAATCCTGATCCAGGGCTCAGCATCACCCAGACCATAAATTTTGTCAAAACAAAACTTTACAAACTTCATCTTAAGCCTTGGATCCATAACCACAGCAATGGCAAATACCAAGGAGTAATCGTTCCAGTACTTGTCAAACATTTCCTGAATTGGTCTAGTCAAAGTGCTGATAAAGATATCTTCGCTCCTAGCTGCTTGTGTCAGTTCATACTGAATTTTCCACACTTCATGTAAGAATATGTTTGCAGTTGGGTATGTGGGTGCGGTTAAAACAGTAGCAGCATCAAACAATAATTTCAAGTATTTGCATAGAATTTCCATCTGCTTCCATTCGTCCATTGACGGGGTTTCTTTGTAATTTGGATCGGAAGTATCCAAGCAAGAGAATACTTCTTTTAATTCAGTGGCGGCTACCAGCATGTGATAAGTGGAGTTCCATTGTGTTTGGTTGTCAAGAACAAGGCTTTTTGTACTAGGTACCTGAAGATGTTGTTTCAGATCAATGAATTTCTCCTCGTGAGCTTCCAACGTTTTCACATACTTCACACTATCACGAACTTTTTTAATGGTCTCTCCCATTGACCCTAAAGCATATTGTGCAATACGTCTCAAAACACGGGCATAGCAATTCCCAATCAATAACTGTCCATTAAGAACCAGGGGATTCTTGACCGAGAGTAGACCCCTAAGGTTCATTCTCACTGCATCATTCGCAAAAGATTCATCAAGGGTCAGAGTGAACAGCTTGCTGTCGAGATTCCAATCATTTATGCAATTCACAATAGCATGATTGAAGGCAGACTCTGAATCAGGAAAAGGCAGCATCACAACATCAAGAATACGTTGCTGCAATTTCCAATCGTTGTCAACAAAGTGCCCAGTTATTAATGCATAACCAATGGTTTGGTCTGTCGTCCACAAATCCAAAGTAAGACTAACACGTCCAGGAATTCCGCCAAGAAGGTTCAGTAGGCGCTGCTTTTCTCTCATGTAAAGCCCCAGACAATCTCCTTGAAGAGTATCAAGGCTCACCATGCTAAATTGAGGTTGAAGACTCCTTACAAAATCTTTAAAGCCGGGGTGTTCCACCATATGAAGTGGGTATTCATGCATGATGATCATCTTTGCAATATCATATCTGCTACGATCCTGATTAAAGGGAACAACTGATGATCCGTTAGCGATTCTGTAGCGCTTTTTGGGGGGCTCCGAGGCACCTTGAGATCCGTCAGTTTTGGAAACAGGGTTATAAGGAGAAGACTCGTTTGGTTCCTGATTACGACGGCTTACTGGACAGATTCCCAAGGCAATATGTCGTTTAAGATGGCTGGTGCCAGCCACCTTCGAGCCAGTCATGTATGCAAATGGTTTCTTGCACTGGTTACAAAAGGCCTTGGCACATTCAGCATCAATGGTCTTGACTGTGAAGTGTTCCCATACTATGGACTTCTTTCTCCTGCGCTTATTATTAAGAGGCTGGGCATCCATATTTTTATGAATAATTATTTCAGCAGCGGTAGCCATAGATGAGGAAAGCCTGCAATACGACAAACCATCATCAAGGAGTGCCCAAATCTTTACAGGAAAAAGAATCAATATCTAACAAAATGGATTTAGTGTATACCCTTCTTTTCCAAGCAAAGAGTCCAGCCTTCACTTTTCTTGGTCAATTGATTCAATCTTCACTTTTCAGTCTTTGGCCAAAGTTTTATACCAAGTTTATTTGTCTTTACAATGTGATAGTAGTTGCAATTCATAGTAATCTTAGTAAATTCAAATGAATTTAAAAAAATCACCTAATATAAAATATTTGTAAGTTGATTATTGAATTGTGATCACATATTCACATATCGAATTTTTAACAAGTAAATTTTTAAATGGAACAGTGGGAGAATCAACCACGAATTTGGCTTCAGTTATTTGGAACAATTTACTCCTTCGTTATGTAAAACTAATCTCAACTATATATTACTGATAGGTTAACTGTTGGCATTTTGTGGACCAAATAATAATTACCAGGTCAAGAAAATCATGGGCACCAAGAACAAACTCAAACTTCTAGAATTTCTGTGTCCTGGGAACTAGAGCAGTATGATCAGAAACTTGCACCTTCTTTTCACTCTCATAGTAAAATTAATCCCCTACTATTAAATAACAGCTCCATTCTTATGGAATCATGTACATCTTTTTCTCCCTATATTGCGAATCTTAATGTCTCGGTCTGCATGATCCCATAGTAATATAAAATGAAAATAGAAAGTGAAACGCTAATATGATCTTGCACACAAAATGCAGCATTATATTTCCGTCTAACCTTTTGTACGCTGTATCAGAATTGACAACAAAGTTTGGTCTTTTTGGTTACATACCACGTCAGCAACACAAAGCTCTATTTAACAAAATTGAATCTTTTGGAGTGAATAAAAAGTGCCAACATATAAAGCAGCACTTACTAAAGCCAATGGTGACATAGTTGGCTTAGAATTGATGGAAGATTTCCACAAAGAAGAATGAAAAATGCATTCAATTCTGATCATCCAACAAATGCACGGAGATAAACCTCATCCCCCGGGAAAAATTATTTGAAACATGCGCAAAAATTAAAAAAAAAAAAAAAAAAAAAACAGATACAACAACATAAACCAATAAACTAACGTAAGAATTAAGAATGGTAATCACCAAATTCAGACATTCGACAAGGAAATCGATTGAACGGGGACATATCAAATTACGTACCCTAAATTCAAATAAAAAATTTTATTCTTTAAAATAAAGAGAGAAATTACTTGTTGAGAAGCAGCACGGACGCTGATACGGAGAATCAGACGCGGACAGGGGAAATGGAAACTAGGGTTTAAGGTTTATAATGATTTTAAAAGAACCATGATGGTTTAGTAAAAGTTTTGCAGAGGGGTTTTGGGAGGTTGAAGACGAAGGAATAAGGATGATGGGCTTGAAAACTTTGGGGGCAGTCTAAACCCTACTGGACCGAACGCGAAAGCGGCTGTGAGTTTTTTTCTTATTGGAGGCCTCTTTTATAAAAATTTTATTAGGGTAGAAAGAGGAGAAGATATTGATATGGTCCATTACCCCTATATGGGTCGATGGACCTTTCCCCTCTCCGTTGCCGTACTGCCCGTACATTGAGTCCACCGCCCCTCTCCTTCGTTAGATCCTGGCCGTTGAAAAAATGTGTATCGGGATCCTTTCTCTCGGAATTTCATCCTATTAAGGTATAAATTTGGAAAAAGATTAATGGAAATATACTCCCTCCTTCTCGTATAAATTGGTCAATTTTTCCTCTTTACCTATCTCATTTTTTTTAGAAAATTGTAAGAAAAATCTTGATCTATTTTATATGAAACATTCCTCACCTTATACTACTTTCGTGAATAAATTAAATTTTGATATATAAATTTTGGTTCAATTGAAACTTTCAATTAGGTATCAGATCAAATGATGTGTCAATCGCCTATGTGATAATCCTATGTAAAATAGGTGAAAGATGATTAGGACAACTACTTTTAAAATTTACATAAAAATCTTGAACCATTTTTTTATTTTTCATAAACAAAGTTTAATTAATTTTAATATATTATATATAAATAAAAACTTTATTTATCTTAAGTCTTGAAAATTAGTTATAAATATAATTTGTTAAATTTGTTGTGCCTACAATTTAATTTGATGTAATTAAATGATTCGTGTAGAGGAGGTTTATTTCTATTAACGTCTTTTATAAGTCATACAAATCTAATAATCAGGATAAAGTCAGGCATTTATATCATAATGTAAGAGCGATGTTATAGTCACTAAAAAGATACGAAGAAAAGTGTTAAAAGCTTAGTTGTCTTATTTTTATTGGTGCAATTTTTTCTAGCGATGGAGTCCACAAAATTTTTAGTCAAATTAAATGAAGCTAACTAAAATTATGTGCACTTTTTTGTACACATTTCTTTGTGGATGTAAAATTATTCCATCATGTAATTATGTGATGCCTTGCCCCCTTGTCAGAGCCTCTACGAATTTTTTTTGCCTCTTGCGATGAATTAAATTTTATAATATATGGAATGAAATTATTTTATAATATATTTTATTGCATTTTTAATTCAACTAAAATAACTAAGTTAAGTTATTAATACAATTTAATGAAAATAATTTTTAAAATTGATATTGATTTAAACTTAAATATATTATAAACTAATTTTAAAATTATAAATTATAGGATTTTGTGTCAAAAATATTATTTAATCCTAAATTAAATAAGAAATTTAAATAAATTGTATTTTTATACTATTTTCAAAACTTAATAGAAATAAAGTTTGTTATGAGAAATTAAATTACTCAATCGTAATTTACTCCCTCCATCATAAAAAAAATAATTTTATATTTTTTGGATGTATTTTAAGAATAGAGTTATATATTCATACAATTTTAAAATTAATTATAATTATTAATATTTTTAGAAATGGATTAATTTCATTTTAGATTCTAATATTTTTGTTAAGTTTTAAAATTGATGTTTTAAAAATTTCAAAATGAACCCTAATGTTGTATTTTTATTTTGAAATATGATTTTTTTTGACGAATTTATTAGAAATTTAACGAAAAAGAAGGCATGTTTTGTTTACGTGAATTTTTAAAGGGATTTTATATCATTTTACACGCACATAAACTTTAGGGTTTATCCCAAATAACCCTACTCATAGCCCAAAACCACCCGCGACCACCGGCAAGCTCCCTCTCTCACAAACCACCGGCGACCACCATTCTTCCTCTCGCTCTATCGCATCATGACTTCTGGCAAGCACCCTCCGTCCTTTGATCATACCGCCGCACAAACACACACCACCATCATCAGTCCTCACCTAACCACCATACCCAGATTCGGACCCTCACTATTGCCATCACCGATTCGCCATCATCACCCTCCACCATCGACAGCCGAAGTAGTACCAAGCCAAGGCGGTCGACAACAACTCTACCCTCGATTTGTCTGACCTCTGAGGCAACCCCCACCCTCCTCCAAACCCAGCAAATCCCACCTCCAAACAGGAAAGAAGAAGATGAAACAAATAAAACCCATATTAATTTAAGGGAAGAAGAAGATGAACATGGAAGAAGTGATTTAGGGTTTTAGAGCGGGACGGTGCTCACCGTTGGCCGGAGATATAGGCAAATGATGCATCTGCTCACTAGCCAGTGCTACTCGCACCTTGTAGGTGGAATTCTGAAGAATATAATCAATCCGGTAGAAACCGAACCGAAAACCATGGCAGGTTCTTCGATTGAGAATTGCTTCTCTCTTCCCCTCTATCATCCAATCGGAATTGGTGGCTAGGATTCTTGTAATCAGAAAGGGTTTTGTGGGTTTTCAATTTTTTGAGAGAGAGAGGGAGAGGAGAGGAGAGGAGAGAGAGAGTGAGAGACGGGAGGAGGCGAGAGGGGGAGACAGGAGGGGGAGACGAGAAGAGAGGGAGAGACAGGGTAGGGGTCGGTTTCTGGGTTTTTATTTTTTTTTCATTTTTTAAATAATTTTTTAATTTAGTCTCTGAATTTTACAAAATGGCACAAAGCTCATTAGAAAACTCAGAGTTGAATTTTATTAGGTTTATAATAAATTCATCAAAAAAAATCCTATTTTAAAATAAAAATACAATATTAGAGCTTATTTCAAAACTTTTAAAATTTGGGGGTTTATTTTAAAATCACGCAAAAATATTAGAGGCTAAAATGAGATTAACGTTTTAAAAATACAACTGCTTTTTCCTTAACGAAACTATTTTTTCGGACAGAGAAACAAATGTCGCATGAATCCTGATAGCTAGAGTAGTTGAGACGGATGGAGCAATATATTGCTAAATATTAAAGTTACTGTAACTACTAACTAGATTGCTAGCGAGAAAATTGTACGAAAAAATAATTTTAAAAAAAATAAAGTAAAGTGAAGTAAAAAGAATGTAAAAAATTAAAAATTAATTTTTATGTACCTATTATTTTTTCGGGAAACAAAATTTTATTAAATTAGTAGGATGATCTTTACGGAAAAATATTTTATAAATTTTTTGGTGGTTATAAAACTTTCTTTATCATTCAAGTTATTTTGTAAGAAAATTTTATAACTTCCTTATTTTCTTTCATTTTCCTTATTTTACTGCTATTCAAACGAAGCCTAAAACTTTAAGGATATCTAAGTTTGTAATTTGCGATTTTGGTCTAAAGTTTGGCCAAATTACTCTGTATGTTTTTAGACAGTGTTAAGCTTGTCAAATAGAGA
>JAOTQG010078948.1:0-10267 GCA_025631175.1 Iris virginica
CGATAGTTGGATTAATTTTGGAAATAAGAACCTCTAAATCTTTGCAGAAATCTTCTACTTCCTCAACAGCTAAAATGTGAGCCTTTTGATCCAAAATTACAGAGCTGTCAATAGTTCTTTCATTTTCACCACAAGTCTCAGCTGGACAACATTGACTATAAAAATCATGAAGAAACAACGATGATTCAGAGTTATCATCACATGGCCCACCATCGTTCATACTATAATAGATAGCCATGTCAATAGGAATAATGTTCATTACTCTTAAATTCTCAATAGCCATGTCAATAGGAATAATGTTCATTACTCTTAAATTCTCAACTAGCAAAAATTAACAACTTTCAAGAACAGCATGAAATGCAGAAAGATAGTCGGAAAAGGAAGTTGTTGGCTCAAAGGAAGCAAAATCAGCCCACAAGACCAAGGACTGCAAAAAATCACGTTTACGTTGTAATGATAAATCAGGAAAAACAGAGGCCAAAACCAGAATTGTTGCAGCCCAACTATATACTTTTTCATCTGGATTTCTTTCAATCTCATTATGGCGGTTAACATTATTGAAAAGTTCATCAAAGCATAAAGCTTCAAAATTAACGCATGAATCTTCAACCACTAACTTTTCCTCGTCAGACACCTTAGTTAATTAATAGGAGATTATTGGTTTAAGCAAGCCCAATACAGATTTGAGAAATGTAACATCACAGTATGAGGTCCTACACAGGGATACCAGCACTTGTACAACTCTAGGTACTTCAGGTACCATTGCTTCCATGTGCTCAATTACTATTGCCTCAAGTATGTATACAATAATCGCTTTTGCATTTTTGGCAAGAAAACCCTTGCATAAGGTAGCACTTCTAGAAGAAGTTTGGTCCTTCTGAAGAAAAGGCCAAGAGCATAGGTCTGAAAACCAACACAACAGATCTGGCACAACAGAAGAATCAAGGGATTTTAGTTGCAAACCAATAGCCACCAATATATTCTCCCCAAAAGTATTAAATTGCTTCTTCATGCTAGGAAAGAACCGACAAACGTCTGGATATATGGAGCGAAAAGACAAGTCTTCATATTGTTGACCTGGATGTTCATGTCCTTCTGCAGTTTTTACTGAACATTCAATCTGCTTGTTCTCAGCTTTGAAATCAACAATTTCATCTATTACAGCAAGTTCGTCAGCAAATATAGATAGTAGATTTGTCAGCTGAGTGAGATCTGAAGCTAGGAAGAGCCTCTCTGTTTGAAACTGTTGCGCATTACGAGATACAGCCATCCAACCAATGAATCTGACCAGAGGTGAAGCAGAAGAAGAAAAGGTAGGTATTTTCTCAATCCAGGCTGAAGGAGGAATCAAATTAGCAAATTTGACACCATTACTCATCTTCATTGAGATGTCAGAACCACCATCACCTCCACTTGAAGCAATGACCAATTTCTGAAGAAGGATCCAGTGACGTTGTGCCTCATTTAACTTCATCGAATCCAATGGCAATTTTCCTTCTCTGGATTGATAATAATAAGATGACAGCAACCCATTTAAGTATTCGGCAGATTCTAGTATAATATCAATAACATGTTCAGGAGCACAGTATAGTTTAGTAGCCGAATGCAACAAAAAGACAAGGCTCTGCATGAGAATCTCACGCATGGACTGTCGTTCCCTGATCAGACAGTCAATCAGAAATTTGCACAATAACGCTTGATTTTGTCGAACCAATGTGATGGCATCAATCGATGCCATATCACGCTGAGACAATTTTATAACATCATCAATTGCTTCAGGGTGGGAGGGACAATCTTCACTAGCGGAGACCATTTGCTGATACTTCTGGTCTAGTTCCGCAGCCTCGAGCAGAATTTGGAGAACAGTTCTATCCCTTTTCCTCTCAAGACGAGCTACAGTTTCCAAGTTTTTGTCATTGTTTTCCAGATCCCTTCTTATATCTGCAATGTCATGATTATCACTGGTCCTGCTAATATTCGTTTTGGTCCTGACTTTTGGGTGGTCTCTAAAAGACATGATAAAGAATGGATTTATGTAGCACTCTGCTGCCAGGAGAAGTGCATCTATAGCAGCAATGTGACCCTCGGGAGTAATATCATTCTGAGAGTGCAAATCTAAGGCCAAGCGCCTAAACTCAGAAGCCCACAAGTCACAGTCCCTATAATTCATAAGTTGAACATAATCTGCATAGAAGTCTGAGTATTCAACAGCATAACCTGTATCAGCTCCTTCCCCTTGGTGGAATTTGTTATTGACACTTTTCTCCACCAAATGTTTATCCTCTGTGCTGGAATTGCACTTGCTTAGATCTGAGCTCTTTTGGTCTGGGATTCCAGAAGCATTCGCAAGTGCTATTCCCCGGAGTTCAGGTGGGGCAAAGAGGAGACTTGCATCATCAATAATATCCATGTTTGGAAAGGCATCAGAAGCATCTATCTTTCCATCAGCAACATCATGGCTATTTGCCTTTGAAGTTGCACCTCCATAGTGATGGACACAAGAAAGAGGTGATACTCCTGGAGGTGGCTCCATAACCTCAGAAATAGGTAGCTTGCAAAGGTCAATATTAGGCGGTAATTGCATGTGAGGTTCCAGAATTGAGAGAAGTACACTGCACGAAGAAAACAATTTCATTACTGATACATGTGAATATAACAGTGTATTGATCCACCGAAATTGTTAATACACACATATGTTAATAGAAAAAGAAGGTATTACAATATCAAAAATAACAGAATAATATAAAGAATGGACTAGCAGTCCATCGAGAAGATAAATGGTTAAATGCCATGAGCTAGAAGCTAAGAAATCTCAGCCACACAATTCCGTAGAATCTGAGAGAACGGGGCACACCACCAAAAGTTCACCAATCCTAAGCCCATAGAAAGGCCATATATACGGCTATATCCCGGAGAAGATAGAAGAAATTGATATATCACAAAAATTATGGAATTCCTTGCAGTCCACGCACACAACACATTGCCATATAAGACGAGCACTGTTTCCCTTCGAAATCTCCATATTGCATTTGAGAAAAGCATAATCAGAAACGGGCCCAACTAAGCTTCTCCCAGCACCTAGAATAGGGTATTTGTATTCCAAAGAACAGTAACTGAGAAAAATCAGATTTCTCTTAGGGCACTAATTCAAATGGGTGTAAATTACGTAACAAGTTAAAAACGCGTGCCTTGCACGTGTTTGGTTCCAAATTATATATTTCTTGTAAAATGGCATTAGAAAGAACATAGATGTTGCAGCAAAGTTTTTAACTTTGCGGGCTTCATATTTTAGTTTCAACCTTTTACTTTATTTAAGACATCTGATCTTATAGTTTTTTTACTAATTAGCCCACAAGAAATGTTCATGCCAGTTGAATTTTGTTCTCTTAGAGTAGATATCAGTTCGAACTGACAAATAACATGACAATGTCAATTCCCATTAAATATGCATTGTTTAGATGCTATTAAAGATCATAATTCAGCAGTGATTCAGCTCTAAAATATATGAACAGACTACGAACAGTAATACGGTAAGAGTAAGCAAATATTTTTATAGCTAGAAATTTACCGTAGCCAGAGATGATTCTAATCTTCTCTTGCAACACAAAATTGTCTTCCAGGAGAATATGTAAATAAAACACAAACAATAATTGTGACATAATTACAGTTTGAAAATTCACTTACCGGCTTGACGGAAATGGTGTATGTCCTACCGGCTTCAAGCTTAAGGTGTAATAATAATTTGATCCGGAGACTTTACATAAATATCATGGAGAAACACTTCTAATATGAGAGAAATTTTCTTTTATTAAAAGTATAAAAGTAATAAAATTGGACACTGAAGAATCCAACTGAAATCTGATAAAAGATGGGGAAAAAAGAAACTGGAAAAAGGAAAAGAAAAAGAAAAGCAGGATATAAAAGAGTTATTATTCTATAGGACAAAGAAAAGAAAATTGAAAATAGAGATATATTTCCAATATAAGAGAAATTTTAGTCTGTTTAAATTAGAAAAGAAAAGAGTTCAAATGAAAAAAAAAAAATTTAAGGGGGGAAACGAAAAGAAAAGCTGGAAATCAAAGAGTCCAAGCCTAACTAATAAAGGTAACAAAAAAAAAGTAACGAAAAAAAGGACAGGCAATCAAGAGTAAGATTCCAATGAAACAGCATTCTAGGAATTTCAAATAAAAAATTAGAGGGTATCATTGGCATCCGAATGTTAAAACACGTAAAGGGACCCGTGCTTTTATATATGTTATTATAAATTGTAAACATGGATCTTGTTTCACAAAAATGAACATGATACGATTGGAGTTCTCTCTCGTTCCATCCTATGCTTTACGTGGAGATCTACATTATACATACAATATCACTATACCATAAATACAAAACTTTCACTTCACACTGCCAAAGGTCATGTCTTACATGAATTACTTATAGTGGGTATGATGGTATCTTCATCATTGAAAGCCTTCCAAAGAGGAAATTCATTTCTGCTCAGCACTTCACTTTGCACCAAGGCAAACCACTCGTTCCAACACTTCTGCAGATCCCTGTCAGTTACTTTGAGTTTCATGCTTACAAGCAAACTCCAAGACAAGGTGGGATACCTAATGTGCAAGCTACTGCATTTGACAGATCAATACGCACAGCCCTAGCCTCCATTAGTTACGGCTTACAACTGAAGCATCTGATCAGACTGATGTCACTGATCCTATATCAACTTATAAAGAACCACTAACACATGAATTCTCGGTATCTGTAAGATCCTTAGATATAAAAGAAACATAAGTTGTTACTCACTAGAAGGTTCAAGAAAGTACGAATATGTATCCATTACCTGGGAGCAACTGAACCACGCCTCCATTCAGATTCCAGAGATGGGAGAACAGCAGACTTTCTTACTGCTGTACGGATCACATTGAGTGCAACTGCACAATTCCGTTCCTGATTTTCGAGAAAGATAGGAGATACGTTTCCGAATGCTATCATGCTCTTTAAAGGTGTTATGGCTGGATCAAGGAATGGTTCGAGAATCACCAAAAGAAAGAGAATGTGGTGCTTAACCTCCTGAAACACACACAGTCGCACACAACAGGTCAGTAGAATCAAAGCTAGGTTGAAAACACCAACCAAGACCAATGTGAAACCTATATGCAACCTAAGATTCCCCAATGAGACTGAAAGCTTATGCTTCATGGACATAGTTAACAGGAGATTTTGCATGCACCACAGGTCAACAACAGGATCAAAGAATGAAAAATGTCAAAGCACAAGAACATACCTTAAATTTTCCCATCATATCATCCATATGCCCGGACAAGGCCAACATAATGTATTTGAGGGCAGCACGTGCACGAGCTACTGAATGACGAGCATCCTGAGAAAGTTCAGACAGCAATGGAGCATTTAATCTAGTCAGAAAATAAAGGAGATAATAGCTTTCAACTGCAAGTAGACAATCACAAAACTACAGATATGATGCCAAAGAATACAACATAATTGGGGGCTCACAAACTGAGCTTATGCGCCACCTAACACATCATCTCTTGTGCATAGTCACTACATCGTACAGATTTGAATATGGCGATGTAATCTTTTCTTAGGAAAAATAATTTTAAAAATGTTAGCATGATTACATTATTGGGCCCTCGCTGTAACAGCTTAAGCATATAGATGAGTTCATAAAAGAAATTTGTATGAGAACTATGATTACCCAAGGTCTTGGGTTCTGCTTGGCCGCTTGTTTCTATCTCTCCACGTGTAAGTGGATGAGACACGAGGGGGAGTATTAAGCTTGATATACTTTGTTGGCCCTAACAGCTTAAGCTCTTAAATGAATTGACAGCTTAATATGGTATCAAAGCTCTCATTTGGCAGGGTATTGGGCTCAGACCATCCCACGTTCATTGTAATATACCTTAACTAGGCCTTGTCCACCTGGACATGTTACTAATGTCTATAATAGCACTGTTCAGCTTACGTTGGCAATTAGGTACGCACCGATTCAAGCACCATAAGGCAGTCCAATAAAAAGAATTTACAATCGATCAAAAACATTAATTCAACACATCATAATAGATGAATACATAGTTTTTCCTTCTTAAACATTTGTAGCTGCTCATGAATATTGTAAAACAAAATCAGATAAACACTATTAAGTTTTAAACTACACTAATTTTTCAATATGGTCAGTGCAGCAACTATGCACAGAAGATTCTACACACGCGCACACACACACACATAAGCATATATGAATAAAGGCTGCCGCATTATAGGGAATAAGAGAATGATCATTAACCAAGAGAAGGGAAAAACCTAGAATATCAACAACAACAAAAATCTTGAATGTAACGGTCTGTCCTGTGAACTATCTTTTTCATAAAAGATGTTTAATAATTGTACATAAAATATTTCAAGGAGCTTGAAAGAAGGAATTTTGAAGAGCTATAGACCCAAACTATCTCTAGTAATCCAACGTGGACCCAAAAAATTGTTAATAATCCTGCATGAAGACTATAACTATCTTCTGAGGCTGCTAAAAGACAACTACACTCTAACCATATCGAATCAATCTTCAAATGCAGCAATAAGGCCCATAATCATCTGTTCTACCCTCCCCTATTGCGTGGCAGTTACAGTAATCTTTGTATGAATGCTGGGTGAGGCTTGGATATGCACCTGCTACTCTGCTAGGTAGAAGACCTGCTGATGATCAGACACTTGAGTTTTCGGTAATGAGAAAGTGCTCAGATTTTGTGGCCATGAGCTGTCTGTCTAGTTTGGTGTGGGGCATCTGGTATGACCATATGAGAGGAATTCTCATATCTTCAAATCGTTCGCTTTCGTATGAGAAGATTTCTTATCAGGCTTCTTTTGAGCAAGGGATTTGGAGGCTTTTTGAGGGTTGTCCATAACAGAACTTACTAGGGTTTAGAGGACCCATCTGTTTTAATTTTCATTTGCAGTCTTTGTCTCTCTTCTTCTGTAATATGGCAAGCAAATTGTTCGCAGTTCATTGTATTGTTTCTTTTTCCTTCTGGTGATATCTGTTCTTTTATCAAAAAGTAAAAAAATAAAGTAATAATGACTGGGAAATTGTATTCTTACTAACTGTTTTGCAATGATTAACAATTTCCCAGCTGACATAAGCACATGCAATGAGATTAAAAATTTTAAAATCACATGCATATCCATTTAGCATTCAGCCCAATTGCAAAAAAACTGGTGAAACCTAATCTGTGTATCAAAATCTTTCCTTTCACTGATATCAAACATCTGTTATCATCATTGGAAAATATCCAAAGTTCACCCGTTTTTTAGAGACAGAACTTAATATTTTATTACTATGGAGATGCTCCAAATTGGTCCAACACAAGCTTAGTAGTTAAATAATATTTTTATGTTTCAAGGTACATACCTAGGCTTACCTGGATCACACCTAACAGGTCCTCCACAAGCTCCACAGCTAAGTCAACCTGCATTAGATCGGAGGGGCAAGTGATGATCTCTTCAAAAGAATTAAAACAATCTACTAGTATAATTTGCTAGGCTCAGAGAAGGTTAGATATACAACCTTAGCAATCACTTGGGCGATCCATGGAGCCAGCACACCAGAGCAAAGATCAATAAGGACACATGCAGCCTTAGCCTGTGCAGAAGTTGATATTAATCAGTTAATTTCTATCCAATTCCAATGTAACAATGTTGATGGACTAAAAGAAGTGTTGAGAGATATTTGCTTAAATAGCAAAAGTATCATGTGTTCAAACTCTGCAAATTAATTCACAATTATATACACAACATATTTCAAATCACTACATCTCTGTGCTTCA
This sequence comes from Iris virginica, assembly GCA_025631175.1. Taxonomy (NCBI): domain Eukaryota; kingdom Viridiplantae; phylum Streptophyta; class Magnoliopsida; order Asparagales; family Iridaceae; genus Iris; species Iris virginica. The sequence continues at coordinate 7,836 of JAOTQG010078948.1, forward strand.
TAAATTAGAATATCCTACTCACTGAAGTCCTCACATCCAAAACATGGTGGATGGAAAATAAAACGTATTTGTAATATAGCATGCCAAGATTCAAATATATCCTGTTTAAGAGTTTGGCAGGATAGAGATTTAATCATGATTATAGAATTCTCTTACTTAACCTTTTGCATTTAACTACAGCAACATTCAGCTACCATAAGCTAATTCAATTGAAACCAACTTTCCAAGCACAAATGCTTTTGATGTGATGCTAGTTAATGCTGTATTTTCTTTTTTCTTTTTTGATCAGGAAATAAATCATTAAGTTTGTGATTTCCGAAATTCAAGCTTGCAAAGACGTGTAAACATAAGGAGGAAAGTGGTTTGGCTTTGTAGAACTTAGTCTGCAGGACTATGTTCTCGGACTGGGTAAAAATGATCGGGTATCATAATTTTCTGATTTCGGGATAGGACGATACGGCTAAAAGGTATCTAATATTTAAGGCATGGGTGTGGGGATCCTTCATCCAACATACAAAGCTTACATTATATGTGTAACTCATTTTTCTTTAAAAAAAATAATTACAACACGATTATGCAATCATATTAAAATCTCATTAAATTTGGTCTTTTCAGAAATCATTACATATGTGTAACTTCCATCGTATATGGTAAATTGGGTCCAGGATTTTAGAAACGAAAATACATCCAATAATGAATTCACTGAAGCAAAAAACCCCAAGTAAATAATAATAATAACAATAATAATAAGATTAATTTATATTATCATGATTATAATGATTTAACTGTTAAAATACAATAGTTGGAAGGCTGAGTTTATGAAATAGATTATCAGGAAAGTGAATAGGGTGAATCTACTCATCTATGGAGTATCCATGAAAAATTAAGTTGAACCTCCTCTGTTGGGTGCAACCAACCATTCATTTCCACAGGGTCTATTGACATTCAAGAGCATGATTGAGCCACTGCTCACAAAATAGACAAGTGTGTACCTCCTTGCAGTGTTTCTTTAATCAAAAGACCTACAGCATCCCTCTCCCGCACCCTAAGCTTTCTCTATCTTCACAACAACTGTTATGGGGCTGTCGACATGCTGTCTGTCCTTTTCTCTCCTGCACTTAATCTCCAGCAGGTATTTCTCTTTCATTTCATCTCTCTTATCACTCTTTTCTCTCTCCATTGCCATCCCTTGTTGCACACTCTCCAGATGGAGGATCCAATCAGTGTCCTGCACTTCCACTCACCTCACACCCGCATCAACCCGAATATATGGCAAAAATCAAAGGCTTGTTGGGTAGCATAGCTGCAGGAATATATCTATAGTTGGTAAGTTAGTTTGTAAGTGGCTCAAGTGTTTACCCTGTGAACCGCCTTGTATGGCACATAAAGAAATTGAGAGCAAGTTTGTCTTGAACAAAAATGGGTGGAATGCTAGAATCGGGTGCTTGGTTGACAATATAAGAGTCCTATCAGTGCCATCCTAATTCTTCTTACACACTGTGGGCGGACAATGGTCACACATGCTATCCTGGGAGGCTCCTTTCTACAGTGCCATCCCTCACCCTTTGTTTTCTATTTGCATCACTTGGTTCCAGTTTCTGTCGAAAGCATATGGCCATATCATCCTTTTTGGGTGATCACTTGCCCCCGCATGATGGGGAGGCAGTTTCTTGGAACTTTCACCTTTTTCACATTAACAAGACAGGGAAGCCAAATGAGTCATTTGATTTGCTTAATCTTCTCTCTCAACATAGGTCAGTTTTTAGCTAGAGGTCTCAGGTCTCTGTTCATGTTTCTTTCTCTCCTCTTGACTCGTTCAATTAACCCTGATCGTCTTCCGCTCTCTTCTATCATTTGGAAAGCTGAAGGTCCTGTAGCGGTCAAAGCGTTTACTTGGACCTTGGCTCTCAATGAGCTAAACATTAATGACATCTTGCAAGAGCATAGACCTTTATAAGTGGAGTTCTCTGGACTGGTGTGTTATGTGTAGACTAGATGCGCTTCCGAATGTCATGATCATCTATCCTACACTGTCTGGGCTGTTGTACCAGTGTATGGTAGTCACTATCTTGCGCGAACTCTAGGACATTCTGGGATCATGAGTTTCCTTGGCTACTTCTTTGGGACAAAATGGATTGTATGGCCTAGATGCATGTCTAGCCCATCCTTTAGTGACCTATGTGATGTCCATGCATTGAACCGTATTGAATGGAGGAAAAGGATTCATGCAGCCGACCCCAAGTGATTGGGACCAAGGCTAGTTGAGTTGGGTAGGTGTTCTAATATAATTTTCTGTTTCGATAAAATGTATATCCACACACACACACACACACACACACATATATATATACGGTAGCAAAGATGTTATGCACATTCCAGTGCAAAACATCTGAATTATTTATGGATACTGGTTGTTCTCTGGGATTAGGCTG
>JAOTQG010078948.1:10367-23449 GCA_025631175.1 Iris virginica
GCAAAGATGTTATGCACATTCCAGTGCAAAACATCTGAATTATTTATGGATACTGGTTGTTCTCTGGGATTAGGCTGTAAGGTCCTTGGAGTGCTTTTCTGAATGGCAGCAGATGTGCCTTGCATGTGTAGACTGGGAGCAGAGAGGATGTTTATTTATACAACCATAAGATATCCTCTATACAAGGTTGACAAGGAAAGGAAAGAGGAAGCAACTAACATGTGATGGTGAAAAAGATGCCAAGTAGCCAGCACAACCATGAAGCAGTGGACGATATACCGGGGAACTTGACATCCCCACAATCTGCAATTATGACCACAACTGTAAGACAATAATGAATGAAACAATGATCAAATGGATCTGATAATTAATACGCGCCATTACAGAAAGAGGAAAAAGAAGAAGAACCTGAGATAGTGCATGTTGCACAAAAGGTTGTTTCCACTGAGAGAAATTGCCATCAACCTGATCGGAACCAGTGGCGTTAGGACGAAGAGCTACATCCCAAAAGCCACCACCAACCCCAATCCCCAAAAAGGAAAAGGAAAGATAAAAGCATGTTAGCCAAGTAAAATATAAATCTCAAGAACGAAGCCTTCATGGCAAATGACCAAGTAAACTAAAACATAAAATAAAAAATGATGAAACATAAATAACTATTCAAAGGTGAAATGCGCAGGCCCATGGCCCACAACTGTGAAAGCATTTTGTGCATCAAGGTGAGCATAAAGCCTACAGATATAAAAGACAAGAATTTGAAAAGGAAAAAAAAAGCTCAAACAACTTATTAAATGCCATGTACGTCAGTCCGGTGACTCCGGTCAGACCTCTGTTATTTGGGGCTACTCAACTGAAACATAAAGATGGATGCAGTAATAAACAATCATTCTCTCATTGAGCGACTAGAGATGAAATAACATAGTCATTACTTTTGGTTACATGATCTAAGGAGGATAAAGCCTCACTTTGCCACTAGTATTGTACAAGAAAGGAGCCAAAGCTATAAAACCTGGTAGCAATGCTTGTATAAGTGGTAATGCTGACCAAAAGTCTGAGCTGCTTTCTGCCAATTTGCTACAGTGTAGAGGCTACCAAAAAAAAAAAGATTAGGATGGCACGAACAGAAAGCCAGACATCTCAAGTGCAGAAAGAACAAAAATCAGAGGGGTGTGACCATTTTTAAAGTTTAACCACCTGGGATGCACAAGCATAAAGGACATGTAAAACTCCTTCCTCAACTGCCTTAATATCTAGGACATCAATATACTTGGAGTCCCAGTGTTCATCAGGTATCCGAAACTCCTCCCCAAATAAATTTGAGTAATCAATTGCATGTAGACTATTAGACGGCTCAGAATTTGATGTCTCATCAGAAACTGATGTTGTAAATTGGAAGGAAGAGAGAGAAGCTTCTTGCATTGTCATGGGCGGTGCAAGCTTCAGCAGAACTCTAGAAGCCTGAGAAAACGTAATGCAAGTATGAGCAGTTGAAGTAAAGTGTACAGAAACAGAGCTAAAAATATATGCGGAGTTGCTACAAAGGAGCGCTCCACAGATTAGTGGACAATTAGGTGAGAAACTCGTCTAAAAGCTTAAGCTATTAGAGAACCAACAATTTACCACACATTAGCCCTCAACACTCAAGTTGAATGCTTAAAAGTGGAAAGATACATCCAGGTGGATCTGCACCAAAAATACTGTGTAACTTGACATGCTCTGAGCCCTTTGTTTAGTAGCTGTAGTTAAGTTGTTAAGAGATGGCCAACCATGTATATTGTGTTTCAAGAGGGATATCCTTTAGTTCTAACCAATAGTATACAAGCTAAATGACCTATGTTGTTGGGGGTATATCCAGCTTTCTTTGTATATGCTAAGAGGTGCTTCCCCTCCCCTCCCCTCCCTTCCCTTTCCCTGCTTGCGTCACCCGCCCCCTACCCCTAAAAAAAAGAACAGTACAGAAACTCGAACAGAAAGCAAATGTTACCACTCTGCACACAGTTCCAAGATGAGAATCCTTATAAGCTTTTCTGAGCAACAGCAGGACAGCATCTGGGCGGAAAACTAAGGAACTTGACGTAGGAAAGAAATTGGGTAGTGCATTGCGTGATCTTCTTGGCTGAGGATGAAAGAAGTAACGCAAACAATTAGTCACCTGTCACTTACAGATTTAGAGGCTTAACTAACAGAGTGAGAAGAAACATGCTTGTGCAGAATATCAAGATTAACAAAACAATAAACAGTGGAAGGGTTTAAAGAGAAGGGACCCTTATGGACGACAGAGCTAGAAAAATACATATTAATGTCAGCTCAGAAGAAAGAGACTCTCACAGCAAACAGCATGAACAAGTTAGCCATTTGAAGATCGCAGATCAAACATATAGACTTCAAAGATAATCATATTGGGGATAAAAATAATGGCATTTCACATAATCGCCTTGCAAAGCAGGCCACCTCTTTGCCATTTACTAACAGACTGGGGTCCAGCGGACTAATGCCACTGAGGCAGTTTTTGAGAAACGTTGTTACAATAGAAACACCCACCAAGCACTGTGGTGGTATTAGTTCATTGTATCACGAAACAAACACTAAGGAACATTGCATTTTCCACGAATAAAAACGTACATGACAAAAGCAAAACTTTTGCATAAGCACCAAGCAAAGGCACAAAAGAAACAGCAGAAAGTGTAAGAAGGGTGCCTAAGACAATCACATCGAAACAACGGATAAACCATCTGAATAACCAACAAAATGGGGATTAATAAATGGCCACCTCAAAGTTAGATGATATAGTAAGAGTTGGTGATGGCAGACTGTTCCTAGATGCTTCAAAGTCGGATGTGCTCCCTGCCAGCCTAGAAGTCTCTCTGCAAATAACATTGTAAAAGTGGGTCAAAGAGGGCAAAGCATAATCTCAATTAAACTGAGAAACTATGCTTCTTGCACTGCACAAATTAATTTGATTAATTCATCAAGCCTCAAAAGAAAAAAGTCACGACCAGTAAATTCCATTGCAGCTTTATCTACCTGTGGATTGTGTTCTGGAAGGGCTCTATAAACATGATTAAAATTGAAAATTAAATCATCCAAATAATGCTGGAGAAATTAAAATTTACAGCTAATTGATTTTTCCAAAAATGTATAAGTGGTCTTTCCGTTTCTAGTGGCAGTACGGAAAGATTTGAAGAATTGCAGCCCACGTGGTGACTTGGCATTGGATCGCGTGGAATGGTGGAAAATGATTCGTGAAGTCAACCACAAGTCATTGGGTCTAAGCTGAGTTGAGTTGAGTGGCACTAGGTATTAGTTTAGCCTACTTTGTTTTGTTAGCGCTAGTGTTAAATTTTTTACTTCTTCCTAATGAAAAATCAGATTTGGATGAATAAAATGGGTTTTGACTTTGGTTGTCCTGGGCCACTTCCATTATCGAGCTTTGGATCTCAGTTTTATTTTATTTATTTAATTTTATGAAAAGGTTGGAGGGGGCAAGGACCTAACCTCAGCCCTTATTATTCTATTAATTACAGCTTATAAGAATAACAAAGAGAGCTAAAAAACGGGAGATATCTTCAATCAATATTGTCCATGACAGGATTTGAACCCCTAGCACCCCCGTTAGGAAAGAGAAGGGGATACCATAAGAGTGAGCTACTAAATTAGTCAAAACAGTCGGAAGAAGTTAGACATTTCATAACAAGGTGTTATAAATGGAGACCAACGATACAGCTATGCTACTGACTACATAAATGATGACACCAAGGTCTACATACAATTTTCAGGAGTCACTATGAAATAGAAATGTGAAACAGCAGTAAAATGTAAATAAGACAGGTTTAAAGACGGTGAAAAACGGAAAATAAGCCACCGATCGGACATAACAAGTCATTTTTTGGATAAAACTAAGTGTAAAATGAGTGAGTAGAATGAATCTACCCCATAAGAAAAATCAGACTATGGTTAAATTCTGGACAATGACCACCACGGTATATATTGGCATGATCTCTGGAATTCTTTTTAGTTTGAAACTTGTGCATCAGCTACCTACAGGCAAGATTCTTGGACATCCATTACAGAAATGATCATGCATGCACACAATCAGACGTTGGTACAAACCTCTCATTCACAATGTTAAGAATTGGATAAAGAGGACCTGCGAGCATAGCAAGAAAGCGTATAGTAGACTCTGCAGCATCTGCAAAGCCACTAAGATCTGCCTGCACCAAAAATGAATCCACATATCAAAAAGATTAAAATAGGTAAGTAATAAAGGACAGAGCTGGAGAATCTACCAATCTTTATTTTAGTTTCATAATGTACCTCAAGTTGAGGAAGGAACATGACCAACCGATTTGTCAAGTCTTGAAGCAACTACAAAAATGATGGAATCAGAAAAGGACATATATGAATATACGGAGCTATTAAAAATAAGGTTCTGAAGTTCGCATTTGAATATTCTCCACCTGAAGATGCAAATCATAAGCATCTTGCTTGTGTGATACTATGTGCGGCAATAGGTAATTTACAACTGGTTGAAAATCTGGTTCAAGGCCAGTGACCGAGACTCCAATCAACTGCAAAGCAGGAAGAATTAAGCAAGTAAATGGCAAGAAAACCCATTCAGGACTTCCACTAATAACAACTACGAAGAAACCAAAAGCACAATAAGAGGTGAAAGAAGAAACATCTGTCAGGAATAGCACATATGGAGTAAGTTGTTAAGATCAAAAGCTACAGAGAAAAAACAACATCTGCATTCTGCAACAAGAATATTGCCGTTGCAAATATGGTTAAGATCATCCTGCTGTAGAGAGTAAGCAAAATGTTTGAGATGTACTGTTGTGGTTCCTTTACGCATAGGATGCCAGACTATTGAACGAAGACCGAAGAAAAGGATGAGAAAGGAAGAAGATTAAAAAAATGGGTGATTGAGAGGCCTAGATTCTGATGGGAGGGGACACCAATGGCCTCTTCCCTTCCATCCACTGAATAAATGAAATCAGAGATTTTGGTTCTTTAAAGTTTTCAAAGAGTTGAACACATGAAATAGATGGAAAGTGCACAGTAGTATTGACCAGGACGAGTAGGAACAAGGTTCGGGTCTCCGGGGAGCTAGGATGCGTTAGCTGCATACATCAATGTAGTTCCACTCACCTATAGTGTCAAATATGGGGTCATCTCAAAACAAATTGGCAGTTAGAGGGGTAGCCCATGATGTTTATTAATTGTTTGCAAGGCATGTTAATACCTGATGTCTGTGTCTGGTTTGATCTCTCAACATGCCCCTCACGCTTATACAGACTTGAAGGACTTGAGGCCTACGACGTAGACCCTTTAAATCAAATAAGGTGGCATGAAACTGGATCATTGTGAGTCATTGGGCTCGCACGTGTAGAGATCCAATGACAAACATATCAAAAAAATGATTTTAGATTATTTGCTTGTCCAGATCTAAGAATGAAGGATGATGGAGAAGATTCCGCAGCTCCCCGAGATAGAGAGGGGAAGATGGTGCTTTCCTTCGAGTTCTTCCCACCAAAAATAGGAGACGGCATGGAGAATCTTTTCGAGTGGATGGAGCGTGGTAGCTCACAACCCAAAATTCTGCATAATCAAGTGGGGCGCCAGTAGTTCCAAGGTGGATCTGACCCTCCACATTGCCAAGCGGATGCAATAGTGTGGGAGAAGATGATGCATCTCACCTGCACAAACATACCCATCGAGAATATCAGCCGCCCACTTGATAAATAGATAGGAGGCAGCAGAGAGGGTTTGAGCTTCTGACGGTGGTAATAGACAATTGGTTGTTTCGAGTAAATGGGTTGATAGATGGATCAAGTGGATGGAGTAAACAGTACGCCAGTAACTGGCGAGTTGCTAATGACTTAATGAGCTTTTGATGGCTAGGAATTAGAAAGCCAACTACCCTTAATCTTCCTGTTTACTTTTTTTTTTTTCTTTTCTTTCTTTTAAATGTGTAATTGGACAGTAAGAAAAAGAGAGAATGTTATGCAATTTATATTTTTCTTTATTTTATTTTTTACTTCTTTCTAAATTATCATTGTATTCGGATGCATATGAAGCAGCTTTAGGGGGGAACTCAATATGGAAAGGTCTTTTAATCTCTTTTTTCTCTTTTTCAAATTTGAATCTATTCTTTCACTTTTTTTTTCTTTTTTCCCTTCAACTTATCCTCGTAATGCTTTTTATCACTTATTAAATATTTTTGGTTTATCATAATCATTGTATTTCGTTTGCGGTTATCATTTTATTTTCTAATATTTTATTTACACCTCTTTTTGATTATTGGTCTTAACGACATGTAGACTTCAAGAAACATGTGAGATGCACCTGATTAACAATAAATAGGTGTTTTCATTAAATTAACGAAAAGCATTAACAAATGACTAGAAATGGGGCAACTCAAAGACAGTAATTGAGTGAAATGGCCAAACTAAATAATTTGGGAGTTGGATAGCCAAGATGATTGCAAAATATTAGGTAGCCCAAGAGTTCTTTTTGCCAAAAAGGTAATCTGCTACTATATGGTGTAGAGACTATGCAGTTTCGTCGTTCATAAATTATCTTCCCATTTCACTGAAAAAAGTAACTAAAGTGCTATGACGTCAAATTCAAACACAAAGTGTGCACATCAGACAAACAAAACAGAGAGAACTATCCGCTCACCAGTTTCCACTTCAGGCAACTATGCTGCTTTAGAAGACTAAACCCATGATGTGAGCAACACTACTGTTGTTTCATGATTCACTTTTACATTCTCAACTTAGCCTCAATCACAATCATTTGGGGCCCAATAAATGAAACATTTGAGATTGATGATATCACATTTCCTAACGGGTAACCTAAGAGGCCGACGTTGAATGTGGCAGAACCATCTTAAGCAATTTCTCTCATTTTATCTACTATAGGGGTGACCATTAAGTCTCACGTATTTGGTCATGTTTGGCTTTATATAATAGAAATAAACAAGAAAGAATTGCCCAGTACACCAATTACCCTTTCAGGCAACATGTGCTGCTTTTGAAGGTGTCATGAGAATCGTTACTTGGCAACATGGTTCATCCTCCCAATATAGGCGTCAAAAACACATACCTGAGGTACATAAATATCACTAATTATCAATGTTCATGCTGAAATTAATAATGAAAAGCATCATCTATGAGCTTTTCTCATCAAATTTGTTTCGTAGCAATAAGTGCCCTTAATTACCATTTGTGGATTTTTTACTTGGATATCCTCGTCAATAAAAATATCAAACCCTGAAGCTGCTTTGGAAGTTGCATGACTTTCCCAGGAAAGCAAGACTGTTCGTTACCAGGGCTATTTGTAAGAATCATCACACCCCAGCTTAAACGAAGCAATATAGAGTGCAAATGAGAACATCAAACGACATTGGTGCCAAATCTTTAAAATTTTGAAACTAGAGCCCAAACCAAACCTCAATTCTTTCTCCAAATTGCCATCAAATGTAAGCTACCACATGTGCTAAGACAGTATAGAGCGTTTCACTACATCAACACTCGTGTCAAAATTGACTCCCCAACCAGGCTCACAAACTTTACATGCTAAAAATGCTAGTAGCTAACATTATGATTCAGACTTCAGTATGGTTTCCAGATTTTCGCTCAAGTAGATTCCACTAAAAATGCATGCTCTCCTAACCATATCTCAATTAGCTCAACCTAAACATACCTCATGGAGGTTTCTAATCAACCTCTTTTTGGGTGATAAGATTAGATATTGAGGTTCCTAAAATTTGAACCCACAATTCTCCTCTTCCCAAATTAGAAGAGCATCATCCTTTCCATCCAACTGCCAACCAAATGATCTTACCATTGCCAACTAAGTTCCAAATGGCAGTTTCTCCTGCAACGAAATTTTCAGACAAAGCACAAGCGGCACTCTTACTTATGTCTTAAGGGTAACCTCAATACGTGTTATGTGCAGACAGCTTGCACCCAACATCCAGATCTTCAACCTAGCTTCGGACTTCGTTATTTCCAGAGGAGTCTCAGTCATTGCAATTAATTATATGACAGCATTCCTTTCTAAAGTCCAGGTATTTGAAGACTGATTCTGCAGTGACATGTTATTTTGGATACTTGGTCTAAAAGAATGCTAAAATATCAGCTGACAAATTTCAATAATGGAGTAGGTGTTGTGAGAAATGTGTTTTATTATTAATTTTAAGGATGAAACGTTTAGCCAAAAGCCAATAATAACTAATTCTATGGTGTTGAAATAGTGCAGAGGCATTCTGGTAGCTCGATTACTTCATGATTTGAGGATTTAAGCTTCATAACCCAGCGTACTCCTCTTTTAACAAAATAACAGGCATTTTCAAACAGAAAGAAGAAGACTCATCCTGGGCACAGTGATGGCATAAAAGAGTAAATAATGAGGAATCCACTAATTAGTTTACGTGGTTAAACAGATCGTATTGCCACTCAAAATAAAAAATGAGTTACCTGCATATATTAATCCCATGAAAAGCTGGAACTTGCAAAGGAACAGTCTACTTAAAATTACCTATATTAATGCACATACTGCAACCAATCTAAGGAAACAGGTGCAAATCCCGGTGTATCACCTGAATGAAGAAAATAGCTATTGGATTCCCACGCAAGCATGATATTCGCACGTATTTGCATGCTGTATAGTTCATGGGGTACATCATGTCACGTCTAGGTGCTTCACACCGTGGTCGAACTTTCACAAAGGTCTCTGGCTGTTAAACAAAACATGATCAGTAAAGCATAAAAAAATCTTAACAAAGAACATGTAAAATGATCAGAAACGTGGTATTCTTTACTCTCACTAATACAATTACTCGTACTAATTTCAACACAAATATCCACAGCTGGTCAAATTAACCATAATTAGGAATGCATGTCATATCTGCAACCTGAGAAGTTATCAAATTGATATTTCACAAAAAATGACCCCAACGCACTTAAGAAACATGAATAAGGATAAAAAATAAGAGCCTTAACTTAAACAAGTTTAACATCCTATTATCAGTCCAACCAAGACTGCTTTATGAGGGTAGTGTCACAGCATAATAAACATTTTCTTTTGTTTATCCAACAGAATAACACTTTGAATTGTAGCCAGTTTAAGAGAATATCCAGATTTCTCTCCTGCATCAGGTCCTGACACTATGCTAAATGAAGTGCACTTTGCGACCTAGGTTCGTCATTGTGTCTCTACGTAGCAATGAGGGGAGTAATGACACATGATTGTCATTGTTTGGATCACTTACCAACAGATAAACACCTTTATAGCTATTGAGAGGCAGGGGAAGGGAGGAGTTGGGGTCATGAACTGGATTCAGACCAAGCATAAATTGTCCTTAACTAGTACTCGGTGAGGTTGAAATGCAAACATCTGTATTCTGTTGGGACAAGGTCACAAGGGGTCTAAAGGAGGGTGTTTGACCATCTCTACAACCTTATCTTCCTCCATGTTACAGCATATTACCAATATACAGTTGTTTCGGTTGTTTAATAGCCAGATGTTAAGCAATTGAAACGGACGTTACATAGATACATAATTCAAAACGGTTATGACATGATAAATAAATCATGATTATAACCAGAGATCTGAGCTTTACAACACCGAAAAACAAGCAAGCATCATACAAAAGAAAGCAAATTCAAACTTCAAAAGCAAGAGACCTTCTATTTGGATGGGGGAAAGAACCAAAATATTAAGAATCATGGATAGTGTTAAGAAATTCCGTACCTTATAGCGCAAGCCTACTGATATTTCCCATTCCAACACGGATTTATTATAGATCCTTATATGTGATAGTAGGCATGGTTCCTGCATTTGAGAAATCGCTTCAAGGAAAATATATAATTGGCAAACACCAAGTATCTTCAATTTTCCCAATTGCAATTACTGAGGAAGAAAAATGTTGCACAGCAGCGCACAAGAACTACAGATAAAACTGCACATTATTATATAATTATGCTACGAATGCAAGTAAGTGAAATGCAACTGATAATACAAGTAATAGATGTCTGGATCAGTAATTCTTCCGAAAAGAACTTGTGCATGATCAAACATTTGGGTTTGGGTAAAGTGGTAGATGCTCCGAATTTGTGGAAGTGTATTGTTTTCAGTTGTTGTGGAATATCCGGCTTGCACGGAGCTCTCGAATCCTTCAAGATCAATAAGTGCCTGTTTCTCTTTTGTGGGAAAGGATTTGTTATCAGGCTTCCTCTCTGCAGAATTTTTAAGAGCTGTCCAAACAGATCTGGTTATGGGATTGGAAGGCACTCATGTTTTAGTTTTTAGAACTTTTTTCTTGCTTGTATCTTCTCTTTTTGTTCTTTGTAATGCGTAGATTTCTTGTTAGCCTTTTTACCGAAGCTAGCATTACTTAGATGTCAAACTCACTGATTTTCTTATTCTAATAAATATTTTGCTATAAGAAAAAAAAAATAGTTACTCGAACTCCCTAATTGTTTTTTTTTAGTGTTCATCTCGATGGAAGAGCTTCCATCCAACTTGAAGAGAAAATAATACTGCAGTATAAGAAGGGAATAACATTATCATATGGATTTTTTAAGAAAAGTGGTAAAGGTGCAACTCTTACCTACTGGGGCGGAAGGGGAAGGAATGTTTAATGGCCAAAAGCCACCTACAATCAAATCGATTAGTTCTTTCATCGCGAGAAACAATAAGTGCATGATGCAACTAAGTCTTCTTTCTTATAGTATTGGATTGGGTAAATAAAGATAAAGTTAAAACTAAAATGTGCATTCAACTATAAGACCCACCTACAAGTTCTACAAACATCATTCACGCTTTGGCCTTCCAACCTTGGATGCTATTTGGATATTTTGTAGCCTTTCTTCTGAGTCTCAAATATTTATATGATTTCTGACAAATAGTTGGATCGGGAACATAAGACAGAGCAAATTGCCTCCACATTCTCCATTATGGGAGTGTCTGTACATTTGTAACAAACTGTTTACGGTGTTAGAACTTGGTTTAACCAGAATATTTTTCTTCCTTTCCTCAAATGCAATTTAAAGTCACTGGTCGCAGAAGTGATGTTAATTTGTTATTGTATTGCAGGGTTTTCCAATCTTATGGGTCATTTGGACACCGAGGAATGCCAGAATCTTTAGCAACAGCAGCAGCCTGATCTCTTCTTTGAGGCATAGTGGTATATATGGTATCCCTTTGGGCTTCAGCTAGGGGTCCCTCCCTTTTGTATATTCTCCCTTCTTTCTAATATAATTTTCTTTCTTCTTTTAAAAAGAAAAAAAATAACTGAGAAGGCGGGCATACGATCGGGTGAATTGGCATTTTCTTGATCTAGTGATGAATAGGAAGGTTTTGTTCCAAGATGGCGTAAATGGATCCGAGGTAGTAGTTCCACTTACTCGTTCTCCATTATGGTTAATGGGGAGCCTAAGGAATGGTTTCGTGCTTCATGAGTCCTTCGTCGGGGGATCCTAGATGTCTTCGTCGGGTTGTATCTCCACTTGCTCGTTCTCTATTATGGTTAATGGGGAGCCTAAGGAATGGTTTCGTGCTTCTAGATGTCTCCGTTTCTTTTCACACTATTAGTGGATGTCTTAGTAGATTGCTCTTGAGGAGTGAAGAGAGGGGTATTTTAGAGGGTTGTTCGGTAGGTAATGACGGTATGAAGGTCTCTCACCTTCAATACGTCGGCGATACTATGTTGTCTTTGTCCGAGGGCCGCGGTAATTTAAGAATGTCCTCGTTGTTCTTCAACTCTACGAGATTGCGTCTGGGCTCAAAATAATTTAATCACGAGTGGTCTAACCGGTATAAATGTTGAAACTTCGGCTTTGAATTTGTACGCCACTCTTTTGGGTTGTTCTGTTATAGACTGTCATTTTTCCTATCTTCGATTCCCTTTAGAAGGGAATCCTAGGGCGTCAAAGGTTTTGGGATCCGGTTATTGATAAGGTGTCCAAGCTGTTAGACGAGTGGAAGAGTGCATGTTTTTCTTTAGGAGGGAGAATTATTCTCATTGACTCCTGTTTGTGTAGAATTTTGATCAATTATTTGTCACTCTTTAAGCTACCGGTGGGGGTGGCAGAGCACATAGAGGGGATTATGCGTCGGTTTTTGTGGCGACTGACCGGAGAGGAGAGTAAGGATCATTTGGTGGCGTGTGAGATGATTAGTATGCTAAGGAGGAGGGGGGATTAGGGCTTGAGAACTTGGTTCAAAATAATATTTCTTCGGTTGGTAAGTGGTTATGGCGTTTTTCATTGGAGGCTGATTATCTCTGGCATAGAATTATTCGGAGGAAGTTTGGTGTAAATCATAATGACTGGGATGCATTTACGAGTCCTTCTATCACACATGCTAGTCCTTGAAGGTTCATTTCTAGCTGTTTTCATATTTTCCATCCTCATGTTCAATATGAGGTTGAGCTTAAAAATCGAGTTCGGTTTAGGGAGGATCATTGGATAGGGAACTTTCTCTTAAGTTCTCTTTTACTCGTTTATTTCGGCTTTCTAGCATCCATAACGCTCCAATTGATGCTTTTCTTGTTACGGAGGGGGTCATTTTTCTTGGGATTTTCATTTCGTGAGGAATCTCACTAACAAAGAATCTACGCCGGTTGCAGATTTATTGTATCAGTTGTTTTCTTTTCGACCTTTGGATCTTTGAGTATGATAATTGGATTTGAATTCTTGACCAGTCTTGGTCATTTTCTGTTAAGTCTTTCACCAAAATTCTCCTTTCGGATATATAGCTAGACGTTCCTCTTTACAAATTCATTTGGAAGTCCAAGGTTTCGTTTAAGTACAAAATATTTGCTTGGTAGTGATTCATGCCGGGATGAATACTAATGATTGGCGACACCAGCGTCAACCGAAGACATATATTTCTCCGGATACTGTACGTTATGTGTATGAAAACTTGAGAGTCTCACGAGCATATGTTTATGCATTGTTCTGCGGCTTGGAATTTTTGGTGCAGGTTGTTTGGGGTGCAAGAAGAGATTTGTGTCATGCCTCGCAGTGTGGAAGATTTTTGTATGATCAAACATTTGGGTTTTGGTCGATCGA
>JAOTQG010078949.1:0-13991 GCA_025631175.1 Iris virginica
TTGGACTATTGATGGTTCATCTTAGCCGACCCCAACTAGTTTGGGATAAAGGCTTTGTTGTTGTTGTTGTTGTTGATTTTCAAATGGTCAATGCTAACAAGTGCCCTAAGGGTACTACTTATATCTGAATATGGTTCTAGCTCCGATCTTTCTCATTCCTCTTGAATCCCACATGTACCAAGAAAAAGAATTGAGGAACTTCGACGAAGTTCATTAAAAATGTATGTAATCAACGATACTTTAAAAAAATGTTATAATAATTTCTTGATTTTGTAAATGTTGGATGTGTTTTCCTTTCTAATTTGTGCTTTCGGATACACCTTAAGATGAAGTGATATTGATTTCACCTTTCGAAATTGAGTATGAGGATACAATCTTTGCATTTGCACTGGATCATAATTTTTCTTTTTTCTTTTTTGTTTTTTGCTTCATATCTTTTTGTTTATTATGCAAAAGGTTTAATCTTTAATGCAATTTTATGCAGATTCTTAGTATTGTTCCCCCCCTACCCCCAACTATGACATGTAGCACCTAGTGCTTTTAATGTTATTCGGGGATTGCTATATTGTCCAATTTGGGCTTCAAGTGGAAAGTGAGGTTTTGGGTAAGATTTTGGTTTTGTAATGATTAAGGTAAAAAGGAATAGAGATAAGAGAGAAAGATTGTGGTACCAATGAAAGAGAGAAATCAAAAAACCTGAAAACCCCCTAAACAGCCTCTTCCTAGTCTCACCCTTACCATGTTTATCGGGTTAACAATAAGGGTGAAATTGGTAACAGGGTTTTTCGGGCTTTTAGATTTTTGTCCCTCATAAGTTCCGTATTGATCCCACAATCTTTCTCTTTCTCTCTCTCATTGTTTACTTTAATCTTTACAAAATTAAACCCAAAACTCACACTCGATATGTTAGACTTGAAAATTTATTGTTTGCTATGAGTGTGTGCAGATTAGTTTCCACTTTATTCCTTTCCGTTCTTCTCAAGCAAAGTTCTTATGCTTCCTTCTCAAACTAGGGAGGAGGCCGTGAAGAATCTTAATAGCATCTCTTCCCCCAATTTCCTTTTTCCTCAACTTCTCCTCCTGTTCCCCCCATGAAAAACTGCGAAGCAGATCCCTGGCTATTGCTCCTAGGCATGGAAATCCAGCAGTGTTGGATGACAGAGATTCCTATGCATATTTGAAAGACTCTTTTACAGAAAGGGTAAGATTGTTGGTCATACTCGATTCCCGAAGCCAGCGTACAGAAGTGGGTTCATCCGCACGTATATCCACTGAGCTTGGACTTGGATTTGGAAAAAGCAAAAAGATCCGAGTTTCAAATCTTTTGCAATCAGCATGCTCTTACTGTCAGAATTTGGGGCTGTTGACTCCCCAAAACTAGAGAAATAAGCCCGTTACTTCAGGAAGACTTAACCTTGTGATGATGCTCAAATCAACTAACATATTTATTCTTCTAAAGAGTAAAGACTAAAAGTATCCATATCTGTGGCAAACAAAGGAAGAAAATGAATTACTCGGACTTAATATTCACGTGATTGCTGAAACTTACTATTTTTACGGAAGTTTTAAGCTAATGCATGATATTCTGACTTTCAGGCGAGCTGGTTCAGTAAATTATTATATAAAGGAATTCTGCAATCATCGTGAATTTGTCCTTTTGCTGTCTGAAATCCTAAGTCTGATAATGTTACATTAAAGTACAGAGAAAACTAATGCTCTCGTCAATGTTTTGTGGTTTCACTTCATTGCCTGTGGCTCTGTAACTCTGGTAATTCTGGAAAAATGAAAATATAAAGTTTTAATCAGGTCATTTTGACAGTTTTTTGTTACAAGAATTTCTAAGAATTTCTGCAATGTTCTGTAATCACTCCCTTTCGGCATTGACAATGTTTAGATCTTGACTTGTTATGATTTAGGTAGAGGTGGAATTTGCAAATGGCAGGCTGTATTACCTGTCAGCCGAGTTCTTAAGAGTGCATAGTCCTGCTGCTGACAGTAAAATAAGATCTGCTGGAGGTGAAAAGGTAATTGACATCGCTAATGATGCCTGTTACTAGGATGTTGAGCCAAATGAGGGAAACAGAAACTAGTGCAAAGTTTATATGGAGTATTACTAGTTTGCCATTTTTCTGCAATTGTTTATAGCTTCCTATATGTATCAACCACTTAATGATTCGCTTCAGGCCAACATTTCCGAAAATTCCATTCGTTAGTTGGGTTGTTTCAACAATGTCTATGCCTTTATCAGTTATGCTCCGATTGACTGTCAATCTTCCCTGACCTAGGTGATATCCGGGCGGCGTTATGTGGGTATCATGTCTGCAGAACCCGTAGGAAACTACGGGGTAAGGTACTTTGGGTTTTAAGTGATTATCCGTGTTGATAATGAAAGCTTTGCCTTGCTGATATAGAAGTAGTTGCATTTTTGGATTTTGGCTAGGTTACTTTTCGATGACTTGCATAAGACTGGGATATACACATGGGACTATCTCTATACTCTCGGGACCAACAAGTTCACCCTCATGAGAAGTTATATCAGGACACTGAAGAAGCACGGGCTCAGTCGAGATCCTCGTGGAAGAAAGTAACGTTGCCAAACTTTAGTTGTATGTGCTGCCAGCCATACATAATGTAATTGTATATCCTTTGGAGGAGTAAGACTTGGGAGGCAATAGCTTTGCAGTGTGGTCTTTACCACAAACTCCTCACCATGCCCGACTTGCCATGGCACTCATTTCTCAACGGGACAAGGGACAAGGGAAGAAATAAAGTATAGTATGCCTACTTGAGAGTCTTTCTACAGGTATAGCACCTTGTTAAGAATTATGTTACGTATGTATGGGAAATTAATATAAATGTATTTGGGGAAATTATCTTTGTAACAACAGGAGGATATTATAATGGTATTTGAACTAATATCACCTCAAGTGAAGATGGATTAAAATTGCTTTAGTTGCTTTTTCCAAATTACCCCAAATTAGCTTACTAATTATGATTTCTATATAACCCACTATATATTACTCCCTTCGTATTGTTTTTATGATTTTCTATAAAATTGACTATGTATTACTCTCTTCGTATCAAAATAAGTGTTGTTTTCGAGTTTTGCACACAAATAAGAAGCCAATTATATCGATCAAATTGCTCTTATTAATTTAAAGTTCGAAGGAGTGAATATGAACACTTATTGCTTAGAAAAATGTAAAGTCATTAAAATGAACAATTTTTTTTTTTTTTTTTGGTTAAAGCCACATTTATTGTTAAACGGTTGGAGTATAATTATTTATGAACTTTTCAAAGATCAATAATTAATGAAAAATATTAAAAATATTCTAAGGATATTTATTAATCATAAGTTGGTGCAATGACGAATACTAAGCGTAGATCATCAATGTTCTATCGTTGATTTCATATGCATCAACGTTTCACTTTTAATATTTTTAACAAGTGTTCTTATGACACTTATTAACAATATTTTTTTTATATATTATTAATTAATATTCGATTGCAAGAATACTTATTGAGAATTTTAAAAAAATTATCAATGAATGAATAATTAGTAATTGAATAAATTTTTAACAAGGTCTCACAAATTAAAAGGTTAAGGCTTCGATCATGTAGTCAATATGTTACTATATGTAAAGTAAAATAATAGGAGAAATAAAAAAATTGTAAAACATTTTAAAAATATAAAACTGTGATTAATTAAACAAATTTCCCAGTTGTAAAAATTGTCTGTACAGTGGCTGCCATTCGACTCACACCACCTACCTGCCCCCGTAGACGAAGACGACCACCTCATTTCACCTCCCATTCCTTCCAAGAAAACTTTTTCCCTTTAAAAATCATCCCAATTCAGCTATCTTTTTCGCATTATTTTAATTCGTGTTGTCCTCGTCACTACTCGTTGAATAATGAATTCATGAATTGTCAGCAGAACGGAAGAAAAAGAAAAAAGTCAAACTGGGGATCGTGTTGACCTCCCTTCTCTGTAATGATGGAAATTTAGATCTCTGTGAAGAATACCCATCTGAGGTCTCTCCCTGAATTGGGTCTCCAATGGCTATTTTCTTGTCCTTGGTGGTGATTTTGGGTCTGATTGTATGTGGGTGGGGTCAAGAAGTAGGAGAAGCTCCGCACAGGATCCACACGCTGTTCTCCGTGGAATGCCAGAACTACTTTGATTGGCAGACTGTTGGGCTCATGCACAGCTTCAGAAAGGCCCATCAACCCGGGCCCATCACCCGTCTTCTCAGCTGTACGGACGAGGAGAAGAAGATGTACAGAGGCATGGGTTTGGCTCCCACCCTTGAAGTCCCTTCCATGAGCAGGCATCCCAAAACTGGTGACTGGTACTTTTTCCTTTTTAATCAAAAAAAGAGTGTTTTTTGTTGTTGTTGTTGTTGGTAATTACTGGTTGGCTCCTAGGAATTTAGTTGAGGTTTATTGAATCATTTATGGATTTGCTCTATATGGTTTTGATTTGAAAATGTGATTGACAGAAATCTAACTCTTAGATATCTATTGCATACAATTTTTTGCAACTCAATGTTGGAAGATGGGATGTGTTAATATCTACTTAAACTTGGCTTCATTATGTTATTACCTTTTCTATTTGGATTGAAATTGAATGCATTTTTGGACTATAGGAAGGCATGATTTTGCACTTGTCTGAGTATGTCCATTTACATGAACCAATATATGTATACGGAAGTATAATTTAATTTTGTTCAATATCGCTATTAAGATTTTCATTCTACTTAACCATGTCATTTCCCTCGGTGTAGCTTCCGTCAAGTTCTTTATTTGAACTATGAAGTTGGAGAAGATTTCCTTGCTCGTTTTGCATGAGAACCGTCACGCTGACAAAAGTGAGAAGTTTAGTGAAATTAACTTAATTTAAGCCCTGGTATTGGAAAAGCAAGAGAAAGTACTTTTTGAATGAAGCCATATCTCTGTCGAACATGAAATCGTAGTAAACTAGAGCTGCAAAGAGCAATCACGTTTGTCTCTTCCATTGATGACAATCCGAAAAAGAAAGCACTTAGAAGGTTATAAATGAGTTAGCTTGGTTCTTATTTTTGGATCTCGTTGTTTATCATTTTTGTGATACACCGAGCATTGCCAATGTTTATCTCTAGCAGGCTTGTTTGAATTTATTTTTTGTTTATTTACAGCACTCACTGGAATTATGTTCCGCTTGCTAGTTCTCGCTCAACACCTTGGTTATGTTTCTTAAGAATTTTCTTCTCTATGCTTTTCATTATTGTTATAGGTTATTTTTTTCCATTTTTCTGACATGTTTGCTGCTTGGACTACTATTTTACTACCAAATCATATTTCCACCTTTTGTTCTCATTTCTTTTTACACTCTAAAGCCCCTTAAATGCAAGTATAAAAGAGAAAGATGTTCGTTAATAGTGCTTTACTTATCATGGAAACACATTTGCTCACTACTACAGGTACCCTGCAATTAACAAACCTGCTGGGATTGTCCACTGGCTTAAACATAGTAAAGATGCAGAAAATGTCGATTGGGTTGTAATACTAGATGCTGATATGATCATCAGAGGGCCAATAATCCCATGGGAACTTGGCGCAGAGAAAGGCAGGCCTGTTGCTGCATATTATGGGTAATAATCTACATTTATCTTCCTATTATCTTCTTCCTTGCATGTCTACAGTCCTCAAAAATTGGTCATTTGCCAACAACTTGAAGTGTAGGATTGTTTCTCTAACTCCTGCTTTCGTTTACATGACCAATTTATTTCTGATTGCACATATTTATAGGTACTTGGTTGGATGCGATAATGTTCTTGCTAAGTTACACACAAAACACCCTGAAATATGTGACAAGGTTGGTGGGCTTTTGGCCATGCACATAGATGATCTTCGGGCTTTGGCACCGGTGTGGCTTTCTAAAACAGAAGAAGTACGAGAAGACAGAGCTCATTGGACTACCAATATAACAGGTGATATTTATGGGAAAGGATGGATCAGCGAGATGTATGGATATTCATTTGGTGCAGCAGAGGTAATGTTTTATCTTATTTTATTCATCCATTCATTTTGGTTATTTTGCATCAATTCTTAAGTTCTTACTTTCTAATCTCTATTTGGATTGGCAGGTGGGTCTTCGACACAAGATTAACGATAATTTAATGATCTATCCAGGCTATATTCCAAGAGAGGGTGTCGAGCCTATTCTCATGCATTATGGCTTGCCATTTAGTATTGGAAATTGGTCATTCAGTAAATTAGAACACCATGAGGATGACATTGTTTATGATTGTGGCCGGCTCTTTCCTGAACCTCCTTATCCTAGAGAGGTAGAAGGTTATGAGCTCAGTAGAAACTTACTTAGGCTCTTTTACATGAGAAAGATTGAAACATGAATCACTTTTCTTATGCAGGTGAATGCGATTGAGGTTGACCGCAACAAAAGGAGGGCACTATTTTTGGATATAGAATGTATCAACACTCTGAATGAAGGTCTTTTATTACAGCACGCATCTCAAGGGTGCCCCAAGCCAAAGTGGACAAAGTACTTGAGCTTTTTAAAGAGCAAAACTTTTGCTAATTTGACTCGACCAAAAGTTCTCACTCCCGAGAGTCTACAGTTTATTGAAATTAAGCATCAAGAGCCGGAGGTTGTTGAAGAGGAGCCTGGAAAGCCGTATCCAAAAATACACACTCTCTTCTCCACCGAATGTACCAATTACTTTGATTGGCAAACTGTGGGGTTAGTCCACAGTTTTCACCGGAGTGGACAACCCGGAAATATTACGAGGCTGCTCAGCTGTACGGATGAAGACTTGAAGAAATATAAAGGTCATGATCTGGCTCCGACACATTATGTGCCATCAATGAGCCGTCATCCGTTAACCGGCGATTGGTAATTTAGCCTTCCCAAACTTTCCGCTTCAAATCTATACATAGGTTACTGAATTACGCTTTGGACATAGAAATCACTAAAATTTGTCTTTTCAAAACATTAGGTATCCAGCAATCAATAAACCAGCAGCAGTCCTTCATTGGCTCAATCATGCAGATACTGATGCAGAGTATATCGTAATTCTTGATGCTGACATGATCATGCGAGGACCAATCACGCCATGGGAATACAAAGCTGCACGTGGGCGGCCAGTTTCCACTCCCTATGAGTAAGAGACGCAATTTATAACAATTTTCGTCTATTCTGTTTACTCCCTCCATTCTGCCAAGAGTCCATGTATGAAAGTCAACATCATAAAGGTTAAATAGGTTTCTGCAAAATTACACTTTATTTTTATAATGATTTTGATCGTTTTTCTAATTTAGATTAATGTAAAAGAGTACATCTGGAAACTTGTTATATTTAGAAGTTTAGTTTGCCGTAGCAAGATTTTAGGATGTCTCTAGAGTTATGATTTGTGGGATGTGGTTTGTCCACCAAATATATATTGCTGATTCCATTTTCTACCTTTTTTCCAGCTATCTTATTGGTTGTGACAACGAGCTTGCTAAGCTCCATACTCGCCATCCTGAAGCTTGTGATAAGGTTGGCGGTGTAATTATAATGCATATAGATGATCTTCGGAAGTTTGCAATATTGTGGCTGCATAAAACTGAAGAGGTCCGTGCCGACACTGCTCACTATGGGAGAAACATAACTGGAGATATCTATGAATCTGGGTGGATAAGTGAGATGTATGGATATTCCTTTGGTGCAGCAGAGGTAAGAACTGAAAATAGTGACCTTCTAAATTGCAACTCTTCTCTCTCTTGATGAACTTTCATTTGGTGCCTATGTCCTTTGCAGCTTCAGCTGCGACATATTATAAAGAGGGAGATATTGATATACCCTGGATACGTTCCCGAGCCTGGTGTTGATTATAGAGTTTTCCATTACGGCTTGGAATTTAAGGTTGGGAACTGGAGCTTTGATAAAGCAAACTGGAGAACTGTTGACTTGGTAAACACTTGTTGGGCCAACTTTCCTGAACCTCCGGATCCAGCGACTGTTGAGCGAACTGATGAGAATAGTCTGCAGCGCGACTTGCTTAGCATAGAATGTGGGAAGGCATTGAATGAAGCTCTACGTCTACACCATGAGAGGAGGAAGTGTCCCGATCCGAATTTGTTATCAGTAACGACAGCCAATGAAGCAACAATAACAATGTCTAGGAAATTTGGCAGGATAGAAGGAACTCGTGTTTTAAGAAGAAATCCTGCTGTTCCGGTGAATAATTCTCAGGAATCATCATTACCTGAAGTATCGAAGCAACAAGCTTTCGGTTCATTTAGGTTTTGGATTACCTGCCTTTGGGTCTTTTCGATCTTTGGCTTTTTAGCAATAGTGGTGATGCTGTATTCAGCACGTAAAGGACAGAAGAAAAGGGGTAAAACTTATAAGGGCAAGCGAAGAAGTTCGTATTCAGGATTCTGGGACATGAATGGCCTTGATAGGCAGCTTCGCAGCACTGAAGTATCAGAGTAACTTCAAAGTTAGTGTCGTAAATTTGGTTATGTTTTGGTCAGATCGGCTGGGCAGAACCCCTTTGTAGAGTTGGATTCTGTGATCAAGCTGCTTGGCAGGCCTAAACTGCTGGAAAGATGTTGGCAGGCACTAAAGAGAACTTTGTTGGGGGGGGCACAGTTTTGGAGGCTGGATGGAGTCATAGGGTTAACCAAAAGCTTTTAGGAGTTTGTAACTTCGAGCCTTGATATGTTGTAAACTTTCATATACACAAACAAATTAATGCCATACACCTTAGAGATAAAGAAATGTGTTGTAATTTTAACATTTTCTTTCTGGTTGAATATTTGTTGAAGGTTGACCTTTTTTTGATCCGATCACTGAAGTAGTGGGCTCCACGTACAAGATTGTGTGTGAAAAGTATTGGAGTGTGATTCAATAGAATTTGAATTTCTGTCCCAAATAGTATTGCATATTTTGTTTATGTAGCTTTTGAAAATAATGTGCTTACTAATTATTAGTAAAATCCGTCTTATTTTCATAAGACAGATTTTACTAATTATTTAAAATTCATCATTTAAAATTTAGGAGTCACAACTTAAGGGTTAAAATAAAGTTTTAGAAATATAAGATATAAATAAAATATTATATGAAACACAAGTTCCTGATTCAATACAATCTATTTTCAAACGTTCCAACCAAGGATGGTTCAGCCTTATTACATCCCTACTTAGAATTACAACAAAACCACCTTCTTTCCTCTCTCTCTCTCCCCCCCACGATACAACTTTTCTTAATAGGGGTCGAACATGATTTAACGGTCACGATATAATGAACAAATAAAAAGATAATTTTACCCATGAACAACCATAGATGTCAGATTTTGAGTGATACTTATTTGACGAGCATCCAAAGCTATGATTGTATGACTACATGAGATTAAGACTTCATAAATTCCAGATCGCCACCAAAAAAGACTGGGGAAGGATTTAAGCACATATCATACATATATTATTAAAGTCGACAAAATTGACTATCATCTTTTTTCATGATGTGATAAATCAAATTTTCAAACTCAAATTATTATTCAAACCAGATTTTCGGTCTCAAATTGTTATGCAATATTAAATTCGTTAGGCATCCACCCAAAGCAATTGTCCATAGATCATTTTCATTGTTCGACATTATTTATGCTTAAATCATGGTAAAGCAATTATTCATGTCCAAATCAAGACACTTGATTAACAAATGGCTAATGTAGAATCAAGCTACATAATTACTACCATTGAAGATCATCTAGGAGTAAATGATTATTGAAGATTTGGAATCATTTTGTCTATTACCTCGTGCAAGAGTTTTTTATTACAAACAAAAATGATTGGAAAAGTTTTTTTTTTTTTTTTAAATCATTAAAACAAGAACGTAATTCAAAAAACTCGAACGTTAGGAGGGAGACTTTTGATTGAATTCAAAACCAAAGTGGGACCTAGCAAAACTCCAAAGCTGAAAAAAGCTTCAAGCCATGGCCACCACCAGCAACTTTAAAATTTTGAATCACACTCCTCTCTCTCTCTCTCTTCCCATGAGTACAACTTTTTCAGTAACGTACCCTTTTTTCGCAATTTGAATTTCAAATTGGGTTTCAAACTTTTATTGAGAAAGAAAAGATAATAATGGCATTCGTACTATCAACATAATTTGAAACGTAAGGACATCCGTTTCAAAAGTTCAGAGGTTTTTCAGACCTGGGTTTGGTTCTTGTTTTGTAATCTTGTTCCTGGGGAGGACATGGGAGAATCAACTTGTCTCCTTCATTCTTTCTCTTACGCCGACCCCAACAACCAGGTACCTCCCAATTTACTGTTTTTTTTTTAACACTAATTTTCTGCTTTTGTTTCTCTCTTTTTCCATAATTGGCTACCAACTATTTGTCTAAATGCTTCACTGGGTCTATCCCGCTCTCATTATTCAACATTTAACAGTCTTTTCTTTTGCGACATTTGGATACAATATGTGTATGATTTCACTCAACATGAACATTTTGAGAAATTAAGCTATTGGATTTTGTTTTTAAACATTTAACTTCAAGCTGGAATATCTGTATTTAGTCTTTAATGGTAGAGGTGTTCATGCAAAATTGTGTTAAAAGTGTGAAAGCCGTAGGAATTACCCCATGTTTTTTTTTTCATTCAATTTATTGGATAAATTGAGATATTGAAGTTTCAAATTTTATGTAAACTTAAGTCTTTCTAAGGCATGGATTTCATACTCAGAAATTTCGTATGATTGTAATTAGAATTCAGGATAGAATTTGAGGTACGATTTAATGTGTTGCAGGGGAACCCTAACCCTATAAATGTTCTTGGAGAGTCTGTCTCTTTCGGGAGATTTACGTCGGAGTCTTTATCTTGGGAAAAATGGTCATCATTCTCCCAGAAGCGCTATGTTGAAGAGGCTGAAAGATATGCCCAGCCAGGGTCAGTCGCTCAGAAGAAGGCTTTCTTTGAGGCTCATTACAAGAGAATTGCTGCTAAGAAAGCAGCTGCATTGCTTGAGCAAGCAAATGCCGAGAAAACCCACGAGACTGAAGTTGAAGACCCAATACGTGATGAAAATAGTAATACCCATGGTGCACAAACAGCAGCACTGAGTTTCCATGATCCACAGGCAGCTGTTTTGAAGTCCCAGCCCCAACCCCTGGTGGCTGTCTGTGAAGAACTGGATAAAGATGATACTAATGTCAATGCGGAAGGGTATAATTCGGCTGTTACAGCAGTTATCTTGGAACTTAACAAGGTTATACGAGCTGATGCATGTACAGAGAATGAGCTCCTTCCGGAAAGTCAACTGAACAATGAGCCGTTTACCCATCTTGGGAATGTTGAGGACCAGAATGTGGTATCTGGTTTGGAGGATCCTGGAACACCTCAGATGGAGAAACCTTTGTTAAAGGTGATATATTGTGTCTATACTCTCTTTTTCATTTTTCTTATTTTATGAATGCTTATTAATTTTATTTGTATGCCAGAATTTGAAATCTAATGAGGATACTTCAACATCAGCAAGAAAGAGAAATCCAGTTCTTTCTTCCATTAGGTCATCAGTTTTCCGTAAAGCATCAAAAGTTCCACCTTCACCTGCAAAATCTATGGCTTCTGTTCATCCCAGGAAAGAAAATGTTCACACCCCACGAACTAAAATTCCTACAATGGACCTCACTGATAAGAGGAGATCAACACCAAAATCTATGAAGAGGTTGGTGAATTCTACCCCTGTTAAAGAACCTAACAGAACAACCATCCCGCCACTTCAGAAGATTGAAGGTGTGAAAGTGGCTCCTAGTGCTCGGAAGGCCACCAAAGATTGCGCAACTCCTCTTAAAACTCCTCCTACTAAGGTACATTTGAGTATTTTGCTATCCATTTCTGACTGAAATCTTCAAAGTTTTAGTGCAAAGCTAAGGTGAAGATTCA
Source organism: Iris virginica (assembly GCA_025631175.1). Lineage (NCBI taxonomy): Eukaryota > Viridiplantae > Streptophyta > Magnoliopsida > Asparagales > Iridaceae > Iris > Iris virginica. The sequence goes on from JAOTQG010078949.1 coordinate 11,932, forward strand.
TTTGCTATGCAGGCATTTATGAACGGGGTGAAAAAGCATCCTTTAACAACGCCTTCTTCAGAATCTATAAGGTAGTTGATTCAAAAAATTTGGAATAACTGAGAAATTTCAGATATTTAAACCCTTCATACATTTGACTAGGAGTTTTTCTTGTTATTTACAGAAAGGTTGAAACACCTGTTCATCCGACAGCCTCTGGAAGCAAAACAACAGGCCCAAAATGGCACATCATATCTGCAGTGTAAGCTGTACTTTTTACTATGAATATAAAGATTGAAGTGGAGATTATTTAAAATTTCGATTGCTTGGCAAGAGCCACGACTGGGAGACTTGCTCCAACTTCCCTGATATTTGTTCTTGTATGTCAGCAGTTCCAAGTCCTTTACTGCCTGTAGAAACAAATTGCAGTCTCCAACTTTATCTACTCCTTTCATATTGAGGACAGAGGAAAGAGCTGCGAGAAGAAAACAGGTAAGAGTTACTTGTTTATTTTATACCGTATCTCCAAGCTTCGTAATAGGTCCTTATTTCCTAACTCTTTAATTATTCTCCTCAAACTTTCAGAAGCTCGAAGAGAAATTTAATGCCAAGGATGTTCAAAAAGTCCAGCTGCAAACAAAACTAAAGGTTAAATATCGATACTCAATAGTTAAACGTTAAGTCTTGATTGAAATGTCTTTTTTCAAGCTCGCTCAAGTCAAACACATAATTCTTAAAATACATATTAAAAATTCTAACATAACCCCCATCCCTCAGAGACCTGAAACTGGAAGGAACTTGTTCACTGCCATTTCTACTTGCCTGTGTTTTTAATCTCTGATTTTATTTTTTTTTCTCTTTATCTTTTCTGGATATTGTTTTGAATTTATTGTTTGTTTGTTCACATTTTGCAAGCGCATCCATCCGAGTAACATCACTAATAAGCTTGAATGTTCACAATTTTGCAGGAGAAAGCAGAAACAGAATTCAGAAAACTGCGACAAAGCCTTTGCTTCAAGGCACGTCCGCTGCCAGATTTCTATAGGGAAAGAGAAACGTCAATCAATCAGATAATAAAGAAGGTATTTTCTTCCTTTGCCTGTTTCGGAGTTAGTCTGGGTAACTTCGTTCCTATAGGTTCTGGCTTAACAATTATTAATCTTTCTTGCAGAATCCTCGGGGTGACCTCACAGCAGGAATAAGGCCTTCGAGGAGTACACGAGGCAAGATCTCACAGCCTCCTCTCGTGGCTTCAATTAAGAGCAACTCCTCTAAAAACGTTTGGACAAAGGACGGTCTAAACCCAACTCGTTCTCCCACCTTGGAAGAAATGATTACACATGAGAATACATCCCCAAATATTCAGCTTAGCACTTGTGGTGGTTCCCTTGGTGGTTCCCTTGTATAGTTTGATACTGGGAGTGAGTGGCGCTGTAAATACTCCATCGAAACAAAATTTGACTTGGCGAAGCTGCTCAACAAAAACAAATATGCATGTCGGTTGTTTATCTTTCTCAGAGGACCACATCTTGGGAATTGTAAAACTAAGGATGAAGAAACACCGAATCTTTTTTTTGGTTATATTATTGATGATGTTCGTTTAAGCAATGTTGGATGGATGTCCTTACGACGACCGAGTTGTATGTATGAACACTGTGAAAGTGGTGGAAACATCTTTTCCTCATTTTTGTTTAACTACTATTTTAGACCAGGTATAAATTCTCCTCATTGAAGACGAGAAACCACTGTTTCTTCCATTACACGTTTTTGCAAATTTTTTTTTGGTTTAAGCAATGTTAGATGGATAGATGTCCTTGCGATGATTTGAGTATTTTTTATTCCATTTGTGACAATTGTCACTTACTTTACGATATAATTTTTTTTTAACATAAGGCGAAAATTGGTGTGTGTGGGTGAGTAGGAAGGATTTATATTCCGTACATTTGTAAATAAAATAGGTAGACATACCTTACTATGTATGACTAGACACATAATATACCAATTGATTAGTCGGTGGGTTTCAATTTGTCAACTCTGCGTGTTGGCCAAGCCTCAAGCTAGGCTAGTGGCCAGTGGGTCAC
>JAOTQG010079059.1:0-13988 GCA_025631175.1 Iris virginica
TCAGGTGACTTGAAAAAATCACTCTCCTTGCAGGAAGATCTTTACCAGAAAGTTGAAGTAGAATTGTGTGAGATGTGTTCTGCAAATTTATACTTGGACGTGTTCTCAAAGACTCTCAAGGAAACATTGCTTGAAGCCAATAAAGACATTAGACTAATGAAGGAGAAGATAGATGAATATGCTCAGCAGTTGGAGTTCTCCAATGAATCCAGAAATCTTTTGGTTGTAAGTCTACGCAGTGCTATGGAAGATGTTCAGGCCCTGAATGAGGATAAGGCTGGTCGTGTTTCCCAGTGTAGTGATTTGCTTGTACACAACCAAATTTTGGAAGCAAAACTAGAAAGTCTTTCAAATGAAAATTTTGTTCTTACTGAGAAAGTTATAGATTACGAAGCACTCATTATGGATTACAAAGGTCTTGAAAGGAAATGTGAGGCTTGTTTTGCTGAGAAGTTGGAGCTTGAGAAGTTATTAAAACTAGAAAACCTGGAAAAAAGTAATATTCAAAAGGAGACATCTTCTTTGAAGGAAGAGTTGAAAACCCTAAAAAATGAATTTGAAACAATAGCTATGTCCAAGGAAAGTATGCAGAAACTTGTCACTTTTCTGCGAGATAAGCTGGGAAGTTTGCTGGCCTCTTATAACAAGCATTTTGAAGGACTAGCTTTGGCAAATAGTACTGCATGTCAGAATTTGGAGTTTAAGGATATTAAGGGCCTGGTCATGGATTTGGAGGACACCCACCTTAGCACATGTGAAAAGATTTTACAACTCATTGAAGAGAAGAAAGTTGTGGAGAATGAAAGAGATATGGCTGAATTGTCCTTGAACACTGCCAGGTCTGAAATTTGGGATATGAAGCTGAGGTTTAAGCATGATATACAGGACACAGTGGCAAAATTAGATATGTCTAATCTTCTTGTGGAAAAGCTTCAGTTGCAGCTTGAATCTGTTGCCAACAAATTCCACAATAACTCCGAAATTGAAGAAAAATATGCTCAGCATGGTGAAGAGCTTTTAGCTTACCTTGCTTCATTGGAACTGGAGCTGCAAAAGCTTTCTTCTAAAAACTCGGATCTCGCGCAGGAGATTTTGGACTTGGATGCCGTGGCTGATGAACTCGAAAGAAGTAAAATGACCATTTTGGAGTTGATGCAAGAAAAGCAGGAGCATGCTCAGGAGTTTTTGGGCTTCGGCACTATGGTGGAGGAGCTTGGAAGGAGTAAGGCGACTATCTCTGAGTTGGTGCAAGAAAAGCAAGAACTTGTAATTTCTTTGCAGAGTAAAACTGAGGGATCTATCGAGCTTGCATCTAAGCTTGAAAGGTTGGCTGAGGAACTTGCAAAGAGTGAGTTGACTATTTCTGAGTTGATGCAGGAAAAGCAGGACCGTGCGCAAGAGATTTTGGACTTGGGCACTATGGCTGAGGAACATGGAAGGTGTAAGTTGTCTATTTCCGAGTTGATGCAAGAAAAGAACGAACTTGTGATTTCCTTGCAGAGTAAAACTGAGGAATCTATCAAGCTTGAATCTGAGGTTGAAAGGCTGGCTGAGGAACTAGGAACATGTAAGCTGACTGTTTCTGAGTTAATGCAAGAAAAGCAGGAGCTTACTCAGATGATTTTGCGCTTGGACACTATGGCTGAAGAACTTGGAAGGAGCAAGTTGACTATTTCTGCATTGATGCAAGAAAAACAGGACATTGCACTGTCCTTACATAGTAAAACTGAGGAATCCATTAAGCTTGAGTCTGCGCTTGATCGGCTGGCTGAGGAACTTGCAAGGGACAGGTTGGCCATTTCCGAGTTAATGCAAGAAAAGCAGGTTCTTGCTCAGACGGTTTTGGGCGTGGAAGCTATGGCTGAGGAACTTGAAGGGAGTAAGCTGACTGTCTCTGAGTTGATGGAAGAAAAGCAGGAGATTGCGATTTCCTTGCAGAGCAAAACTGAGGAATCCATCAAGCTTGAATCCGAGCTTGACAACCTGATTGAGGAGATTGAAAGGAGTAAGCTAACTATTTCCGAGTTAACGCAAGAAAAGCAGGACCTTGCAATGTCCTTACAGGGCAAAATGGAGGAATCAGTCAAGCTTGAGGCTAAGCTCGAGGAACAGACTGAGGACCTTGAAGGGAGTAAGCTGATTATTTCCGAGCTAATGAAAGAAAAGCATGATCTTGAGATATCCTTACACAGAAAGACCGAGAAATTCATCAAACTCGAATCTGAGTTTGACAGGCTGACCGAGGAAATTGAAAAGAGTAAGTTGAGTATTTCCGAGTTAATGTTAGAAAAGCTGGACCTTGCAATGTCCTTACAGAATAAATCTGAGGAGCTCATCAAACTTGAGTCTGAGCTTGACAGGCTTAAAGAATGCTTGAGATGTGTACATGACGAAATGCATGTGGAGAGATGCCTCAGAGGCAAATTAGAGGGCTCAGTTGAAGATCTTACTTCCCAACTAAATAAGGATCATGACACATTGCTGCACTTTGAGCATCAGAATGCTGAATTGGTTCATTTCAGGCAATTAGCATCAGATCTGGAATTGGAGAATTCAAGACTTCTCTGTCGTTTGGGAGAGCATGAGGAGAATGTAGAAAGACTTTGCAAAGAGATTGACTGTTTTAGTTCTCTTGAATGTGAGTTAATGGAAATGCAAGAAAATTTGATTGGTGCAGACGTTAAACTTTGTTTTGTTAAAGTGCAGTATGGGACCCTTGTTGAGGAGCTTGGGCGACAGCTCCAGTTGTCAAATGAGCAATGCAGGGTGCTTGAAAAGAATCATTTTGATGCAGAGGCAACATTAAGTCACAGTTTTGAAAGTGAATCAGAGAACGAAAAATTGTTGGGAGCTCTTGAGTCCTTCAAGTCAGAGTCTGAAGCTTTAGTTGTTCAAAATGGCGTATCTTCGGTTGCAAACAATGCAATGATGGCAGAACTTGAGGAGTGCAAAAGTAGGTTGGCCATGCTGGAGGTTAGTTTATCTGAGGACAATAGTCAGCATGCTGTTGAGGTAGAGCAGCTGAAGCTCATGTTGGCTGATTCTGATCAAGAGATTGATAGCCTGATCTTGGCCACAGAAGAATCAGATATTATAAGGATAGTACTCAAAGCTAAATTGGATGAACAGTATTCTCATTTAATCTTCCTGGAAGAACATAATGATGAATTGGTGTTGCTGCGGGATCAATGTGATGCCCTTCAGCACAAGCTTTCCGAACAAATTCTGAAGACAGAAGAATTCAAGAATCTGTCAATCTATCTAAGGGAGCTCAAAGACAGGGCAGATGCTGAATCTGCATTGGCTCGTGAAAAGAGGGAGCCTGAAGTTCCATCAGGTGCTGTGCAGGAGTCATTGCGCATAGCCTTTATCAAAGAACAGTATGAAACCAGTCTGCAAGAACTGAGGCAACAACTTTCTATTTCCAAAAGACATGGGGAGGAGATGCTATTTAAATTGCAAGATGCCATTGACGAAACGGAAAACAGGAAGAAGGCTGAAGCTTCTCACTTGAGGAAAAATGAAGAATTGTCACTCAAGGTCTTGGAATTGGAAGCTGAATTGCAATCAGTAATTACTGACAAGCGTGAAAAAGTTAATGCTTATGACCGAATAAAGACTGAACTGGAATGCACACTACTAAGCCTCGAATGTTGCAAGGAAGAAAAGGAAAAGCTTAGTGCCTCTTTACAAGAATGCGAGGAAGAGAAGTCTAGTATGGCGGTTCGGCTTTCCTTGACAAAAAGACAGATGGATAGTTCATCATCTCATGTGACTGCCAGGAAAGAAGAAAATGGTGGAGCAGACAAGCATGGGCACTTTTCCGATCACCTAGTTAGAAGAGAGCCTTACCATGGAAATTTAACCGAACACATCACGAGCCTTGAAAGAAGAAAAGTGGATGATTCTGCCGGTACGTCAACTGGAAACACTTCCCCCAATTCAGTGGACAGTATGATTTTAACAAATAGCGAAGAAGTACTTGGTGCAAGTTCCATTCCAATAGGGAAGGTGAAGCATTCTACTTCCAGAGCTAGGGCAGTACCCAGCCAGGTATTTGTTTTTTTCACTTTGATGTAGTCATTCTTTTGTAAATCAAGGATTTAAGGTCATTGTGGGGCAGAACGTAATGGCATGTAGATGAGATAATTCTATGCTTGAAGAATCGTATGTTGATATCAAATGCCATATGTCAATTTATGAAAAATATTGCTAGTATCATTCATGGTACATTTCCAATTCTAAATGCTTATGCTTTGAGAGGGTGATCCCAACAATTTATATTTTTTCATAAACAGCAAATCAATGTATACTTTGTTGCTGGTCCACATACTATGATTTCATCTCTATCTGATTGAATTTGAATGATGCTCGAAGAATAAGCTGTATTCCCTACACCACTATATCTGGCAGATTACGTTGAGCTTTTAACTATGGTTTGGGGTACTTCCCGTGATTGTTTTTAAAGACAAGAATATTATGTTGCCTATAGATAAACAACATAGGCCCTCAACTATTGTCACTCTTAACTGAGATTGACAGTATAGTTCTTCTTTACTATAGCAAAGTGTCTTTTTCCAATTGACTTGTAGTTTGCAATCTGTAGTACGAATGTAGCATCTCCGTCAATTTTGTTAAATTTTTCTGTTTTGAGTGTGCTTATGTTTCTTAGCGTTCATGCACTTGGTTTAGCAGGGACTTTCAGACTCTGAAGTTGATGGAACTCCAGAAAGCGCATTTGAAGATGAAAGGGATGTGCTTCTCAGTAATTCAAAGCGTTTAGCAGTTGTCAATGATCATTTCAGGTCCCAAAGTTTGAAATCTAGCATGGAGCACCTAGATGAAGAGGTAATTTATTGCATTCTGTGAAAACAAATGATACCTGCCTGTGAACGATATTTATTTGCTGGTATTTGCTTGCAGTTGGAAAGGATGAAAAACGAAAATTCGCTACTTCCGCTGACTAATTCGGACCCAACTTTTCAAGATTTACAAAAGGAACTAGAGCGATTACAAAAGGTTGTTTAGTCTTTAGGCTGTATTGTATGGGTGTTCTTGGAGACTCTAGGCAGTGAATTTCTAATCCATATTTCTTGCGATTTTGAAGGCAAATCAAGAGCTGGCAAGCATATACCCTTTGTTTAGTGATTTTACAGGGAGTGGAAATGCATTAGAAAGGGTACTTGCTTTAGAAATTGAGCTTGCTGAAGCTTTGAGGGCAAAGAAGAAATCGAGCATCCAATTTCAAAGGTACGTCCTCCTCCTGTACTAAAGATGTGAAGGCCAAAATGTTGAATAATTTGGTCATGCACTACTGCTACATTGTTACTAGATATTGTAATGCTTTACCTCCTTGCCAGATACTGAAATTGATAAGCATGTGCAGTAGCAATCCTAAACTTCAAATGACATTTAAACATTAAGAAATAAACATAGATGTGCATATGCTCGTTTCAAAAGTACCCCTATGGTTTGTTTTTTCTCCTACATAATATCCTGCTGACACACATGACCAGTATTAACAAACTTAGATCTTTGGAAGGAGGAAAGATAGAATCACTGATAGAAAACTTCCCAAATTGATCATCACCACTAATAAAATTTTAATTTCTCACCATGCCCATAGGCGCAATTGTTGGATATTCCCACATCATTTACTGGTTCTTGTAAATTAAGGTTTCCTTATTTTGGACCAGCTCTTTCCTGAAACAACATGGTGATGAGGAAGCAGTCTTTAAGAGCTTCAGAGACATCAACGAGTTGATCAGAGACATGTTGGAACTCAAAGGAAAGTACACAAATGTGGAGATTGAACTGAAAGAGATGCACGACCGTTACTCTCAACTCAGTCTGCAGTTTGCCGAGGTAGAAGGCGAGAGACAAAAACTCACGATGACCCTCAAGAACGTGAGAGCATCCAAGAAGCAGCTGCTTCAGCTAAACCGCTCATCATCAGCTACTATAGCAGATTATCCTTTTTAGGCCCAGCATCACTACCCTACCCTATTGGTAACTTATTTGCATAGTTCTAGAATAGGCAAATTTCCAGATAAGGGAGTATTCTTCACAAGGTATCGTCACTCCATATATACCAGCTTGGCAAATAATGGCTCATCATCAGTCCGTTAAAAACCATGTCTTGCAGCTCGATGCGGAAGGTCAAAAACTGAGAGGCGCAGTCTTGCTCTTACTGTAAATAATAATACGTTCACCAGATGTTAGTGGTTTTGCTGCTTGTATAAGGTGTGGGTCTTGTAAAAGACAGACCCTCTTACCTGCCTATGCAATTTGTCCCAAAATTGTATCCCTCATTTTGTTATCCCCTTGTGTAATTCATATGTACAGCAAAGGTAATTCTTTAATGATATTAGTTGTAAAATCTCTTGCTCCCTCTCACCACACACTGGGATTATTATGAGCAACCACTTGACATTTTCACTATAGGATAAACAGAAAATACACCCTCTTACTCGTATCAATTTTGATCTATTGTATTTTCTTAAGACATACTGTATCAATGTTGTAAAATTCACTTGCAGCATAGGTGTAGAGAACTCCCAAAAGAAGACCAAATATATAAAGCTTATAATATTCAGTTTCCTTTTCATTTTCCTTTCGCTTAAACAAACCCTACTAGAATGCAGGGCCTAACTTTTTAACTTCTACCTGCTTTCATATCAATCTTATCAATTTCTGAGCACAGAAAGCTAAAACAAATTGTGATTGATTCACCAAGCTTGGAAGAAGAAATGTTGTTCGATAACAATGGTGATCCAAATCAAACAAATAACAAAAAGAATTTCATTCACGTGTTTAAAAAAAAAAAAAAAAACATAACTAGAGCCAAGATAGCTCTCTTTGATCTACAAAGCTTCTATATATTTCAGCATACTACATAGAGTGAGTTCCCTCTCTCGTATCATTTTAAAGCGTTTTACAAAAAAGTTCCAAACAATCTATCAAAAGAGCTTTCTTGTATTTCTGGTAATCGTGTAACAGAAACATATGAAGAGAAGTAAGAGATCTGAGTGTGAAGCAGCTTCGTGAATCTTGCCGCTCAGGTGGGTTTACAGGATAGTGCATAAACAACTGCTCTTCTTGGGTGAATTGTCCTGCAATTTATCTGCCAAAAATCCATGTTAAAGTGTCAGTTCCCAAGAACTGAATACACACTAGTTATAAATAATCACTCGACTGTCATGCACTGAGTCCCAAATAATAGTCTCACTGCACATTCCGTGCATTTTAAGGATGTAGATTTAGAGAAAAAAAACGGTGGTTATGTGAAATCTCGTTGTTTACGTATGGAATTCCTGGACAGCTCAAAAATCGGTCCCGATCTCCTGCGGGAATGATTTGGAAGAGCCGAATGATTTAGTACCATTACGTGACATGCATATGTGGTGGTTCTCGACCAATGACAATATTCGAAAGTGACATAACAACTTTTATTTATAACATATCTATAACAAAATGGACACCACAAAAATATCACATATGCAAGTCTCAACTTCAAGATGAATGCATGCTAACCATTATCAACAGATTACTAAAAGCATTTGGAATCAAAGAAGGACATATAACTCACCAACAGTTTTCTAGATTCTCAGATAAAATGTTAAATTTCAGAGACAGCAAAAGACTCTTTTAATAGAAAGAGTGCCAAGGTGTAAATGCACAAAACATGGACATACAGACCGAACAAAAATAAAACAAAAACCTTATTTTCTATATAATGGAGAGGTCAAGTTGCGGGGATCTCAATCTCCAAGGTAAGTACAAAAAGCACAAATTACTACTCCTCCCTCTGTCTCAAGAACAATAAGTGTCCCTCATTTTGAACGAAGGGAGTAATTCACTAACATGTGGCATAATGCTGCAATACCAAATTGAATCCAAGCTGCAGACAAGGTGAGAACTGGCAATTTAAATTCATATGTTAAGAGAAGTTGATGTTTCCCCTGCAGCACGGGAGCCTCAAAATTTTCATGTTTTGCGCTAACATGCAGTCCAAGAGAGATGTACTTGATGCATACAGCATGTGCAAAAGGAGACGATATATTGACAGTATTGGGCCATTTAAGAACAACTAAAGCATCCATGATTCAAATAACCATAAATGGCAAGGCACAAAGTGTGAAAATTCAATGTCATACTTATTTTAGTTACCATCGGCATCAATACTTAAAATGAAACAGCTATAGGCTATAATCTCACAAACTGGAGCAGAAACCTCTACAAAATAATCATATATTGGGTCATTAAAATCAAAAAACAGTTCTGGGGATTGCTGACTATCCTACTCACAATTTATCTAATTTCTATGTTAAGTAAAGAATTTTTTTTCATAAATGCCTTTGTTGATGAACTAATTACAAATAGCTCCTAACGGCTAGTTCATTAACAAGCAAATTTATTCAATTTTTTCCTGTTGAAAGTTTAATCAAATCCGCCAAATAAAGTCAAAAAGGACAGATTTTTTTTCTTATTCTATTTTTTCCCTTTTTATTTTAATGTGGGAATTAGCATTCGACAAGTTTTTCATCTCAGTGCAAGGAGGAGTTCTCCACAACTTTATTAATTAATCAGAAGTAAAAAATTAGAATTAATCCTACATGAACGAAGTTGATCCCTCAAAACAGAATTTCATCGATAGAGGATATAAAGTTATTAAAAAGTAGAGGGCATAAAAGCTTCAGTGCGTACTTCCATAAAGATATGTAAATAAGTATCATATCGAAAAAATATATGCAGCTGTAAATGGTGAACAACTAGTTTAATCAGTTTATCAGTTACCACTCTTTTTATCTGCAATTGGAGGGCGGACAACGACGTGCATGGTGATAACACCACCTGGAACTTCGCTAACTGGAGTTCTGGACTCGGCAAGTGTTTTGTTGTTTTCCAGTATTTTTCCTGCATTAATGAGCTTCACATCATTTATGGTCTTGGGTCCATTTTCTCTGTCTGCCAAAGAACAAAGTTCCAAGTCAGGTGTCAAAAATATAGCGACAAAATGGTTTAGATATCAAAGAGCACAAAATCTGATGAGATTTTAGTCCGTGTGAGTTAAGAAACAAACAAATTACAAAATAAGATGAAACAAGATCCTTGATGGATATGAGAAAGAGTGCAAACTCCCGAGGGCTACAATAAACATGCGATTTTTTGCTGAAAATGCATGGAATGTTGTATCAAATTTTCAAGAAAAACCTCACTATGCAAAAGCCTTTTGATCCACTTCAAGATTGTGCCACAATCGAGAACCTTTAATCAGTCACAGGCTCGTAGCTACTTCATCATAGTTTGGGTATGTGATATTCCCTCCATTCCGCTCAAAGAGTTCATGTTTTGAAGTCAAACATTTTAAGGATTTAAAAGAACTGGCATGCATGCCTTTTATTTGAAGGATTAGATTGTTTTTGCTAGTGAAAAGTCTCATCTAATAAGGATAAAGATAAAAACAAGACTCTTCAAGTGGAACGCACAAAAAGCAAGAGCAAGACTTTCTTTTTTACCACAACAGGGGGAGTATCGAATAATTAGTATCAGTTCCCGTCTTGTTTGATATATCAAGCGTAGAATGGAGAGATCACATTTATACTTATCAAGTAGCTTACACTTCCACGTATATCAAGGACTAAAAGGAGGTTGACCATTAAGCATTTAGCGTACTATGGTGTGCTTTCATTAAGGATTTGATATCAAATTAGTATAGAGTCATGCTAGTCATATCAAGAGATCCTCGAATAGTGCTTTTCACCAATGACCTACTCATACAGGATGCATTGTTAAAAACAATGTTCATGATGAGCTATGTGGTTCCTAAATTGTGGTCAGCATTCAGCCCTTCGCCGCATGGTCTTGCATGGGTATGGTTGAAGACAATAAACCCTTCTGCAGGAACTCCAGATGCCAGGGAGCCAAACTCCCAGCATCTTGCAATGGGGGAATCAATCCGCCCTCCATGGTTCTCATGGCTGCATAATTCAAAATGGTATTTCCTAGACAGTCACTAGGAGCATTTCCAACATTCATCCCAGAAGAAGATTCACAAATGCGAACCATTTAGACTAGCTTTGACCTTGAGGGTCATCCTTTATTGGGTTTCTGAAACGACCTTCACATTGCACCACCTGTTTTTCAAGTTTAGGTGCCATTGTTCATAGCTTAGGTGACCCCGGGAATGGAACCCATAATGACAGTGGACTCTGCACCGGATTATTTCCTTCTCTTTTCTCCCAATCAACATATACATACAAGTGCATGGACGCTGCACTAACGAGAGGCAAACTAAGGTGGTTACGTGAGACATAGCAGGGAGCAATCTCTCAGGGAAAATCTGGCCACCCACCATACAACTAAGTCAGTAATATCTGCCATTATGTACATACGACTCCCTTGAGATTAAATTTATTGTCCACGAGCACAGTTTTTGATTACTTTACATAATGATCGAGAATTATCAAAAAGAAGAAAAAGGGGAGAAAATTTTAGGCAGCGACGAGCACCAGAAATATTTTTTGAAAAAGCTTTAGTCAGCGGAATAGGAAAACATGTCTACCTTACTAATTTATAAAGCAATACCGACGAAAATATTTGTACCTTACACATAATATGATGACATTCATACTGAACCAAAGAAGAAACAGAAATAGAGAAATATTGCAGTCTTGCCATCATCAAACACTCAATAGCAAACAAATAAAAGAAACAATCATCAATAACTCATAGCGAGAATCACTAACAATCAGGGGGGGGAAAATAGGACATCAGACCAAAATTAAAATAAAACATCTAAGCAAAACCAAATAACCTAACAGACTCTTAGTACATCAAACGTAAATAATCAAGAAAGTAAGTTGATTATATAACCTTTAGGCCATTGAGCAAGTATTCTCTCTTTGAGAGATCCCACAGTAGAGGTAGGACTGAATTTGCTAGGTCCAATATCATTGCCATCAGCTAGTCTGAATTTCACCTCAATTAACTCTTCAGCAGCCATCAATCAACCTAGCAACAATTATAACAGCAACAACCACAAAAATCCCACCTCAAACTTTCATAACCCTCCAAACAAAACCCACTTCGTTTCTCGAAAATTAAACAAACGTGGGGAAAAAAAACCCCAGATAAATCTCACAATATTCCCGCTAATTACCCCCCTCAAAAAGAATCAATCTTGAACTAATAAACTGAATTTGTGATGATCTTGATGGTGAAATAAAAGAAAAAGTGAGTAATTTTGAGATCAATGAATGGAAAGAACTTGAGAGGGTTTGAGATTTGTAAAAGAAGGAGAACTGATTTGGGGGAGTGGGGGTTATGGTGGAGCGTGGGGGGTGTTACCAAGAATGGATCGATAACGGGTCAGCTGAAAGAAAGAGATAAAAGTTGCCAAAGTTGCCAAAGTTGCTTTGATTTTAGAAATAAAGAAAAAGCAAATTCGTGTTTTTGCTAGTACTCCCCAGAGGATCTTTTAGGATTGTTCGTAAAAATCAAGATTTATTTTAATATTATATAATATTTTATATTTATTTTTTGATTAATTACATGTCATACATATTTGATGTTTTATTAAAATTTTTCCTATTAAAATTTTAAAATCGTTTCATTTACTCCAATTCATTGAATTTGTTCTCAATCTGTATTACTTCAGCTAATAAATGTCTTGATATTCCCATACAATCAATTGAAATGTAAGGATAATTTAAAAAAAATATAATATAATATAAATATCTAAAAGGATAATTATTTTGAGATAATTTTTATTTTCTAAAAATTCTTCTATTACGAAAGGGAGGGAGGGAGGGAGTATTAAAATTATTTAACCTCAAACTGTAATGTCAGAAATGACAAATTTTTTAATGTTACTGTCCAATTACTCCCTTTGTAACAAAAAGAAATCCTCATTTTGATTTTTCTTTAGATCAATTAAACTCTATTTGTATCAAATGTTTTTTCAAAATTACTTAACATAGTGAATATAAGAATAATTATTAATCATTCAATTAATAATATTTTAGAATTTAAAATAAAAAAATATATAATTGTTCAGTGCTGAATTTAATTTATAAAAACATTTAAAAATATTTTAAAACAAAAAGATATTTTGATTATTTACTAATTATTGGCAATGAGTGAGACCCTCATTTTTTTTTATTATTTATAGTTTCATAGAAAAAAGAAGGATCTTCACTGAATGTGAATCAAAGAGTTGTAGCTGCTCATACAAGTGATATTCTCTCCTCGTGATATCTTCTAACGTAAGGTCGGAGGTCCAACTCCCACCTGGGACAACAAGACAACCATCTTTATTACTTGTAAGTTCAAATTAATTTTTAAAAATGTATTTTAAAAAAATTAATTATGATTTTTCCACCATTTTCTTTAAATTCTAGAGGTGGATCGAGGGTTTGCAATGATATATATATATATATATTTTTTTTTTTTTTTCTATTTCTTGTTATTGCAAACTTCTATTTATTTTGGGCCACATATTTGGCTATTAGAAAAAGAAAATCAGCTATTAATTAGTGTGACTGTGGCATTCTTCCAATTTAATCTCACATTGTATTCAAATCCAACGTTAATAGTAATTAAGAACCAAAGCCTCTTGTTAATTAAAGTGGTAATCAATCATTAATTACTGACACTGTAGTAGGAAGGAGAAGGGAAGACCTAGTCAGGAATGGAAGTCACGTTGGTTAGAGGTAATTTAATTAATTACAGTCTATAATTAACCTTTGAATAATTTTTTATTGTCAAATAGTCAGCTTAGCTACCAATTTTGCATGTTGGGGTTTGGTTAGTCAAAACCATATTATAAATCATATTATTTATTTTTTATGAAAGGAGTAGTCTATTAATTTTTCACAAATATGTAATTGGTGTGTATGTAACAAACATATATTTACATAAAGATAATAAATTATATACATAATATAAATATAAAATGCACATAATAATTACTACATCCGTTCCATAATACTAGTCATTTTAGACTTATGCACATATATTAAAAAACAATTTACATTGACAAAGTTATCCTCATTAAGTATTAGAAAAGAGATAAAATATAATTAATAGTTATTAGTACTGAGAAAAAGTAGAACGGTAATTTTGAAAAATAGGTGTAAAATCTTTCTAGAAATCCTAAAATAACAACTATTTTGAAACAAATTTTAATTTCTAAAAGGACTAGTATTATGGAACGGAGGGAGTATAAAAATAATAATAATAATAATATAACTTTCGTACATTTTATATCTATATTATGTATATAATTTTTAATCTTTATATACATTTATAGAAAAAAATGTACACTCATAAAAACGAGTGTACATTAACATAATTTCTAGATTTTTTTTTTAATTATTATGGGACCTTTCTCCTAATTTTTTTGAGGGTTGATCCAAGCGCCACAATTCGAATTTTCTATTATAATAATTTTTTCTTACATAATTTTTAAAATAATTCATGTTATATTAATTGTTTATAATTTAGAATCAAAACTAAAATAATTAGAAATTAATATTCAAAAAAATATGACAGAATAAAATATAATTTAAAACAGAAGATTCAAATTCCATAAAATAGCATAATTATCTAATTGTCCCTCATCACTCTTTAATATTTTTAAAATGAATGTCAAAATTTATTATTTACTTCATAGATTAGTGGGCAAAGTAATACCACTTTTTCTAGTATTGAGTAAGAATATAGTACACCATGATTCTCTTTGGTGGCAGCACTAAAGTTGTTGCTACAAAATATCCCGCTGCGGCCTACCACTACCAAGTACCCTTCCTACATGATATTAATTTTATATAATTTTTAATTTTTAATAGATTTTATTATTTTTTCTCTATTTTTTTTACTTTAATTATTATAAAATCAAATTAAAATTTATTATAAATCAAATTTTTGATCCAAAAATAATACAAATCTGATACAAAAGGAACATTAATATGCTTAAGAGATGGAAT
>JAOTQG010079170.1:0-13986 GCA_025631175.1 Iris virginica
CGTCAGTGCTTATTGTTCATTTACTTATCCATTTTTGGTATTCAAATTTGAATTTTTCTTGATTTTTGGAAATTATGTTAGAAATGAGTTAATTTAGGTATTAATTATGGGATTTAAATTATTAGATTTTTTCTAAATTTAGTTAGAAAAATTAAAAAAAAATCCTTTAATTTTAGGAATTAATTGATAAGAGCGGGGAAAAGTGGAAAAGTGAGTACAAAATCTAATAATTTCCTTACTTCCATATACCAACTGGGTTCCTTATCGAGTTTAATATATATAATGGAGCCCGTGGTTGGGATTTAATTATTCATCAATTAGGTAATCCCTAGTCAAACAAGTCGTGTTATAAATTTATCAAGAACAAAAAAGTAGTTGCTAAGTTGCAAAAAAAGAAAAATTATTGTTTATTAGTCTGAACTCTGAACCTGGCTTGTATTATGTAGTACAACCACCTGATACTCGAAATAGATGACGTGCTTCTATTATAAGTAGCTCTAAATAAAAATTAATCCTACTCTCTTAGTCTTAAAATAAACTCTTATTTTTATTAATTGCTTGTTAAGAAAATTTATTTGGATTCAAAAAGACTCTTCTGTTGTCACGAGTCTTTCCTCTTTTCTAGACTTATTGTTAAAGTATGGGGTCCATAATTTGCAGAGAGTTTATTTGATACCATGTTAAAATCTGAAGTTACGTTTCAAAATTAATTGATAATGCAAGAGTAGTTCAAGATCTTTATTAAATATAAATGAGACTTGTTTATTTCCGATGCCAGATAATATTTCAATACTTATGGATAAATTATTTCTATCACAATTTTCCTTTGCACGATCTTTGAGCAATTTCTTTTTATAAAAGACACATATTTTCTTTTCAATAGAATGAAAAATGTTTATTTAAATTATTTATTATTTCAAGTAGGAAGTGTGTTTGGAACAGAAAATTTTTTCTCCTCATACACATGGAATAATTCATATTATAGCTTTTTCTAGGAAATAAAATTAAAAATAATTACAATTTATAAAGATAAGAATAATAATAAGGTTATGATCATGGTGTTTTAATGTAGAGCATTAAGACCAGCCACCCTTTGCTTTGTCTGTTTTCCAACTAAAAAGGCACACCTAGAAGGTTTTCTCTTCTTCCCTTCCCCATCCCCCGGGGGACCCTCTCTCTTTCTTCCAAGTGTAACTCAGCTCTTGGTTGGCTTATAGCTAAATTCTTTAATGAGCAGCGGAATTTAATGGGTGTTCTTTCTTGAATTTCAATCGCCTGTGCTGGTGCTGTGGATTCTTCAGGTACAATGCTTCGTTTGGTATAATTTTCTGTCCTTTAATCAAAGGAACTTTCTTTAATCATCTCAAGTGATTTTTAAAAGGGTAGTTCTTATTTGATGTGGGATTTTTGTATTTTCATGTTCTACATGCCTTCTGTTTCTATCTGCTTTAATGGGTTATCTTCTGTTTCCAGTGTACTTGTTTAATTCTAATCAATTTTGCATCATTCTTGTTTTGTTTCTTTGGGATGATATGAAAATGGTATTGCTTTAGTGTTTTCTCTCCCAAACTGTCTGAAGAGATTTTGTTGGGGGCCCCAATTTTCTCATTTAAACTCCAAATATCTACTGTAGCTGGTTTTGCTCTTCTTTTCTGCCAAACTTCTCATCTACAAAGTACATCAATGAGAAATTGTAACTAGGGAAACCCTCAAATTATTCATTGCAGCCTTAGTTTTAACTTTCTTTTTGTTCCTAACACCTTGTATTCCAGTTTTTATGAATTAATCTGCAATCATAAGTTTACTGATCACTCATGGAACTTAGAGCTCAACTATGAAATGGATATGTGAGGGCTGTCAACGTATAGGATCATACTTGATTTTGACCAAAAGTCATATCTCATATATACAATTATTAATATGTTTTATGGTATTGGTATATCAAGATTTGGAAACATTAAGGTTTAAGTTTGTGCCTCTTGTTTGAGCTCGGAAGTAGGCAGTATACGCATTACATCAACTAAATCCATATCTTTATAATGAGGTTTGATCCTGTTTGCTTGATTATTGATCAGTTTGATTGAACAGTAGGTTATGCAGGTGTGGGTAGTCTGAAAAGTGAATAGCATTCTTGGAGTAATCATGAATATCGATGCAGAAAAACAATTGTGGGTATCAATTCAATCAAAAGGTATACTACATGCAGATGTTCAAGAGTTGTATCATAAAGCTCGGTCTGCTTATGAGAACATTATACTTAACAATCACGAAGTGGTGGACCTTCAAGATGTTGAATACTCTTTGTGGAAGCTTCACTACAAGCATATTGATGAATTTCGAAAAAGAATAAGGAATATTTCTATCAATTCAGATAATACAAAGTCGGAAACTCGAAAACAAGATGTTTCTCATGTGCTGAACAGCATTAATAGTCACATGGAAGGATTCAAGCTATTTCTGTCTGAAGCTACTGAGTTTTACATTTATTTAATTAGAAAATTCCGACATAGTTGTGGTTTCCCGGAAGGATCGTCTGTCCATGAAAAGGGTGGAGGATGCACATTTTCTGTTGATCCGGAGTTTTTGCATAAGCGTAATTATGCAAGCCATCGTTTTCTAGTTTGTCTTGGGGACCTTGCTAGGTACAAGGAATTATGTAAGAAACCTGACGGTCAAAACCGGAAATGGGCTGTCGCAGCCACCTATTACTTAGAAGCAACCATGATTTGGCCAGACAGTGGAAATCCCCAAAATCAGGTACTTCTTGAGTTTTTTGAAGAAGGGTGCAATTCTTTGCATAAATGAAACATGAAGTGTGATATTAGCAGTTGGCCCAAACTGGCCCTAAATATCTTGCTTTAATATAGCCTGAAGTTTCATGTCTAACAGTCTGAAATATGTGGCAGTTGGCACTGTTGGCAACATATGTTGGCGATGATTTCCTTGCATTGTATCATTGCATAAGAAGTTTGGCTGTGAAAGAACCATTTCCAGATGCCTGGGATAATCTTATGCTGCTATTTGAGAAGGTAATATTTGCTTTCTTAGCTATTACATTATGCTATTTTCTTCCTCTCTCATTCTTACGCCTTTGTCCATAAGGATAAACATATTCTTGTTATTCTGCATATACCGTAAATTGTAATGTTGTCTAAGCAGTTCCTTATTACTTGTGGTTCTGCAGAACAGGTCATCTCATTTGCAATCACTTTCTAGTAAAACCCACTTTGATTGGTCAAAGGCCTTGAAGAGAAGTTCGTCACGGACTAAAGCACATTCAAGTGGTGATTCCTTTCATAGTGCTGCACTGGAATCCACTGACCGTGTTTCAAATGGGAAGTCTGAGTTCTGGCCTCTATGTGTCAGACTGATAAGTTTCTTTCTGACCAAATCCAGGTACATAATTCAGTGGGCTGTCCTAACTTCGTAATTGTGCAAATTTATTTCTATACCAATGTCTTAGTTCGGATATTTTGGCCAAGTGTGTTACTTATTCTTCCAAGGTCGGTGGAATTCATCCAATTCAGGTTTCTTAGTTTGTTTTCTGATAATTTTAGCAAGACTCGGAACTGTGAGGACTATGTTCCATCAGAAATAAAATCATATATTTGTGATTAGATATTCTGGGATCATTAACCTAGGCCAAATACAAGAAAGTTGATGCTGTTTTCTCATATTCATGATCATCTCATACCAATTAAAGTTCAGACTCTTTTCTCAATTATGTCATTTATTGAACATGATTCTGTTTTTGTCATCTGAACGGGTGATTGATTCTAAATGTTAAAAATTGAAATTGGTTCTATCATATGTACGGAAGTACCATTAATTCTATATATTACACAAAATTTCCCAAAACCGGAAAGTGATCCTATATGTATCTATGCATCTACAACGTTCTTGGAAAATCTCTCTTTTATGACACTTATCATAGGAGTTGGCTCAATGCATATATGTTATCACTCGCCTCTGCAGTGAAAAGCTTTATAGCTCAACAACGCTAGGCCTAGAGCTAGTTAGTTTCAACTAGCTTCGGATTTCATCATCATCATCTCTCCATCCTCATCTATAGTTTTGCCAACTTAATCACATGTAACAATGCTCCTAGGGATGAGACATGTCAAGGTCACATGGGAAATATTTTCCCATTCGTACTGTTGAATGCCGATGATGACGGTAAGAATGGCCAATCGATGCTGGAGGAGGATAAAAATGAACTAGCGTCTCATTTCAATATACTTCAACAGGAAGATAGTAGATAGAGGGAGGAAGGGGGGGGGGGCGAGGAGAGAGAGGTTTATTTGGGATGAGAAGTTGGATTATAACAAAAAGACCGCTGCTGCTTATATTTTTGTGCTTCATCAACCATTTTTTTAAAGGTTACAAAGATATAGATCCATCCGATTCCCCCCCCCCCCCAACCCACCCCACCCCACCCCACCCCTCTCCAGATAAAGAAAACAAGCCCTCCATTTTCTGTGCATCACCTTCATGAAGAAATTCTGACTGATTTAGCAATTGATTTCATTTGACTTTTTGTGTGTTTACATTCTTTGTTGAAGGATGTGGAATATTTGTGTATTTGGGTTCTGGCCTATTTTTGGGTACTTTAACCCATCATAGTGCCCTATTTTAGGGATATAACGGTAGGCATTGGCAGGGGTTTAACTCCTTTTTTGGTCGACCACAGGTGCACTTCAATCCCTTGGCTCTTTGGTAAATGTCTATAAGTTTCTTCTGTCCTAATTCCCTTTTTTGTCTCTTTGTTCTATAGTTACTTGGTTCCATAAAGGATAAGTTCAGTCTAATTTATACAAGAATGCACTTACTGAACATTTATGAGTGACAAAATCTACTTTAGGCATGCTTCTCAATTTTTTACCTTTTTAACAGCATGAACGTAATTTGCTGCCCTGGCTTGAAGACTGATAACTCACTTACTCTGCAGTCTACACAATAGGTTTCCATTTGTTCCATGACCCTGCAAAATATAATCTAGACACACTTCAAGAGTAGGAGTGTAGGATGCAAAGTTTATTGATAATGCTATAATCTGAATATTAAGACACTGTTTCAAATACTTTTATTGATGATGCTATAATCTGAATATTAAGACACTGATTCATATTCTGAGTTCCTTACGTTCTAATTGGCTGCTACATTCTATGTGGATTACAGTTTGGAGGACTTCCCATGCACTTATGCATCAACCATAAGCGAGTTAGAAGCTCTGTTAGAACTGGATGATACAAACCTGATGTCCTCATTAGAGCCCTATGAAAAATTGGATCCATCCCGAAAAGGCCCTTATCGAGCCCTTCAACTTGTTTCTGTCCTCATCTTCGTAATCCATAACATGTATAATCACACAGAACTAAAAGACCCAAAAGAAGGACAGCTTTCTGCTTCTACACAATTGGCATGGGCTTGTATATTCACCTTCATGGGGCGCCTTCTCCAGAGGTCTCTTTTTGGTGATAACTTGGAATGTTGCCCATTATCAGCTGCTGTGCTTGTCTTTGTAGAGTGGTTGGGTGGCATGCTTGATGAAGCAGTAACTTATGCTGGAGATGACAAAGTTTCAAGTGCTAGATCATACTTCCTTGAAGCTTTTGTTGAATTCTTGAATCGACTTCATGCTAAGGAGGGTGAAGTCAATTGCTCCACTAACACTGCTTTGTGGGAAGATTATGAGCTAAGAGGCTTTGGACCGATCATCCATTCACTTGACTCATTAGATTTCTCCACTCATTGGGAGCATTCAAGCAGATATGAGGGTGGAAGTACAGTACGCGCTCGCCGCATCTATCTTGCTGCAATGAAAATTGTCAATAGTTCAAATGGTTCTCGGAATTGGATCTGTTGTCATCCGTTGGAAAGAAAATTCTATATTCCAAATATGGGAAAGACAGCACACCTGTGTGAAGTTCTAGGTGAATCGAGTTCTGATCGAGCCACAAATGAAGATGAGATAGGAAATGGTGGTCATATTGGTGTAAAGGGTGAATCTTGTACGTTGGAAGAGGAAGAAGTGATTCTATTCAAGCCTATCACAAGATATAACTCGGCACCAATATTTGCTTTCAATACAAGTGACCAAACATCAGTTGAAGGTACAAAAGACCAAGCAGAACATTCTGATGACTTGCGTCGTGCAACCTCATTGTTTGTAGGACAAAGCGAGGCAAATTCCCATCCCAGTACCTCTAACAATAGATACAACAGGCCATTCAAGCAGCAGGAGTCCTTCGTAAAAGATTCAGACGCATTCCCTTCAGGACCTCCCTCGCTAAGTGGTTGGGTCTTAAATAGAGAAAGCTTGAACTTCGAAAGAGAAAAAGGTGCAAGAAATGTTGCTATGCACGAGTTGCCTCCTATTGAGGAATTGCCTTCTGCATCCTTCACTAATCTGTCTATCAATGAAGCTGCAGATTCTCCTTATGTGGCTCCTGTTCCTTCAGCTCCGCTATTGCCTGACAATGATGTATGGTTTGGAGGAAAATCATTGGAGGTTAAGCAGGGACCTGGCATTCTTGGTGCACCACCAGTCAGCGGATTCTCCAATTTTCCAGCAACTCACGGCCCATTCGACATAATTCTCGGTAGTCCCAGTTTCATCGATGCATACACACCAGTGCACAGAATGAGTTCTTCTGAATGGCTTTATCACTACAGAAACAACCAAAATCTTGAACGAGCAAATAATCATCTTAGGCCAGGTTACACATACGAACCTGGAAGCCCCGGACCTCATAATGGGTATGATGCTTCTGGATTTAATCTTTTCGATCAGTGGGGCAATCCTTTGGTTTTTAATAGGATGGTACCTATGGAGGGCCCACATTTGGATTCAACTCAGCCTTTTGTTTTTGGCACTGAAGAACATAGAAGGGACAAACCCATGTTTGGATACCAAAGACCGAGCCCTTATGGTTGTGGTGTCGGTACTGAACTAAGAGCTGAACAGCCACAACTTCTGCAGTATCTGAAAGACAGAGAACGGCAATTGCAGAGGGAGGCTCCATTGAGAGGTCCTCCTACATACATGGGCAAGTGAATTCACATTTCATCATAGAATCAACTTTCTGCATACACATAAATTATAATAGTCCTATAGTAGTAATATTTGTATAGAGGTGTACATATTTTCTGTTTCACTATGAGAAGTTCTGCTTTTGCACATGTGACTGGTACAGGTTTGAAATGTATTTCTATCATTTTGTGAGAGGTTATTTGTAGTTGGTTCAATCAGAAATGGTCAGCTTGTTGTTGAGTTCTGGTGTTTTGATGTTCTCCGCCATAACTGCAGAACATATTGAGCAGTGCTGGATTTACACTGTGATATTGTGTAAGTTCATACCCAGGGCCTAAACTACTCCGTCCCAAAAAAAAAAAAAAATTTAATCCACATTTCCTTATTTATTCGTTTCAAAATTTATAATTCCAAAAAAAAAAAATCCACAATTCTCCGCCATAAACGCTCCAGTAATGATTAAAAGTATCAGAGTGATTATCGGTATTCAATAAATTAACTTAAATGATCTTGACTGAAGATTACTTTGATAATAAAATGAAAAAAATAAACAGGTATTTTTGGTGAATTTTACATGTCATGTTTTGCATGAAAAGCATTTGAGGTTAGATTTTGATGTTTTGAATTGCTTAGCCAATGGCGAAAATTGGGTGATGAGGTCTTGAACCTCTGGATCAGAACTAGAGTTGCTAGCTGCTCCACTAGTCATAAGGAGTGGGATGAGCGTAGACGCGAAAAAACAAGAACCAAGTTGAAAAATCCAAAGCTAAAGCACAATCACCACCTTTGCTTCAGTACAATGGGGAATTGATCCTTAGCAGCAGAACAACGAACACAATACCATATTCTCAATTATTTCGGAGTCATTTCACCTGATTCAATACCAAATCACCATATCAATCACAAATTTTCATACTTTTTTTGTACCGTTGAGGTAATGTTAATCAGGTGGGGGCGAAATTCAACGGGGTTCGTAGGTAGAGCTCAAAAAAAAAAATATAAAAAATCGGTTAAGATAACTCGATTGACGAATCGGAGATGAAAACACGAAAAATGAATTCACATTCATTTTATAATGATTACAAGAAATTGGAAACAAAACGATGTTTTTGTTTCGAAGATTCAATATTTGTGTTCCAATTTTTCAAAAAAAATAATTAATTAAATTTTGTCATAGAAAAATACACAAGACGAATTAAGACGAAAAACTTTCATAGTTTCGACAACTACTACAGCTAATGAATACATTTTTATCAAGGTGGGGACGACCGATCCCACTTGCCCCTACGTAGCTCTGCCCATGATGTTAACAAACTTAACATTAGCATACCCCTTTCCCTAACTTGATTAAGATCGATATAGTCACACTTTCTAACTGAAATAATAAGAAACTTATGTTGTACATGATCAAAACATCTTAAGTGAGCCGCTAGTGTAACTCAATTATTTGTAAATATGAAAGGATTAAATTTAGATTTAAGAGGAGTAATTTAATTTTTCTAAAGTTGAAAGGGCTGTATTGGAAAAGTATAGATCTTAGAGGGTCAAGCAGCTGAGGCGAATCATTCACACCCCTTATGTAAGCATTTTTGACAAAAGTAAAATAAAAAATAAAATAGAAGGCTAATTTTAATACTATCTCAAAAAAAAAAGGAAAAAGAAAAAGAAACTATGTATTTCTACTACGGGCACACACATCTCAGTTGCAGAAACACTCTTGTAGTTCCTTGCTCAATCTCGTAAAAGAAATCAAACCTCTAATATCTCTCAATTGATTCGAACCCTAGTTTTGAACATCATTATCGGCTCAAATTCAAATTTTCTCTTCAGCAAATAGAAAAAAGATGGAAAGAAAACAATCAGAAGGAGAAGAGGTATCATCAGCAACAGCAGTATTACTTGGAGCCATAGCCCCAGGCGTTAATGTCCGTACAAGTCTCAAACTTGTAACCCCTTTTCCAATCTAGCATACAATATTTTTGTTGTTGTTCAAATTACCTATATTTTTGATGTTTTGGTATCAGGGTCCGACTTGGAATACGCTGAAGATGGCATTTTTGATGTTGGGTCTATCTCTTTGTATTATGCTGGGTTTAGCTTTCTCTTCCAGTGATTTCATGTTAGCTCTCCATGTTACCTTCCTTGTTCTGATCACCGGAACCCTCTTCTTCCTCCTTAGCAGGTAATTTGAATCCCTAGAATGATAGTTAAATTGTATTTGTGTTCATTGTTGCATTATTGGAGTAATGCTACAAATATGAATGTTAGTGGTTGATTTATACTCTCACCAACCTTATAAGTCGAGTATGTGACCCGTTAACTAACACATTGAATTGAAGCAAATTTCGGGTAGTAAGGTTAGAATAATACCATTGCTCTTACAATGGCTGTAATGCAATTATAGAATTCGCAAGGTAAGTTATGCTTCAAAAGAGGACAATTGGAGAACAATGTGTCAAAGAGATCCGCACGGTAAGAGAGAAATTGTTTCAACTTTGAGGGTTGGAAGAGTATTTAGGCACATTTATTGCGTCGAAGAGAAAGTGATGATACTGATTTATGTATTGTATCATTGGGTGCTTCTATAGGGACTTGAACCTTGAGGGATAGTTAAGCAAAAATTCGCTAATGGAATGCAAACCACTTTACTGATCAATAGATTGGTCATATGTAAAAGATGTATATTCACTATACACAAACTTCAACACAACTCTGCCCAAGTCTCAAGCACACGAGGGATGAATCATTTTTCGCTCTTTAATGTGCTCTAATGCAATGCCATCAAATAGGCCACATAACATTAATCGTAACTTCTTGCATAGTGGATGTTCATGTTAATTTTGGTCTTCCGTATCCCTACCTTTATTGAGGTTTATATTACCTTACTTCGTAATGGGTCTGTTACATAAGATGCCTTTGTTGTATGGGCCTCAACCATCTCAAGCAGTTCCTTTTTTGATGCAATGCCTCCTAGAACATATGCTAAGTACTACAAAGGAAATGGTAATCCAAACTCTCAATCTAAGATCTAATATTGCAATCCGGAAAGACTAAACCTTAGTCAGTAGTATTTTTCTAATTCCACCCGGTCTGAATTCTACGTCTTTTTTGTCCACATGCATGGTACATGCATCCGGTCCAAGAGTCATTCAACTATTCTTTTTGTGTTTAGTGCAATGCATGGTTCTAAGTGAAAAGAACAAGGTTTTGTTT
This sequence comes from Iris virginica, assembly GCA_025631175.1. Taxonomy (NCBI): domain Eukaryota; kingdom Viridiplantae; phylum Streptophyta; class Magnoliopsida; order Asparagales; family Iridaceae; genus Iris; species Iris virginica. The sequence continues at coordinate 10,247 of JAOTQG010079170.1, forward strand.
AGTCCTACATAAATCCATGTACTCAATCATTTCAAGTTAGAGTTGAGAAATATATAAACCAGTAGATTATTCAAGATGTGTGAGGCATCTTCTTAGGTGTGAGGCCTTAAGGACCTAGGTGTGACTCCTAGGATTTTCTTAAATTATCTTTTCTAGTTCAGCTAGCTAGTCACGGGAGTAGTTACACATCTTCTCTCTACATTCAACGGGAGTAGTCACGGGCATGCATCTGTCCATATTGAATTTCTTCAAAACTTCGTTGGCATAGCCTTCTTGAGTAAAAATCCCACCCTCCTTTAAGTAGCTAGTAAAACAAAACCATCCTTAAGGAGGGTAAAGGAAAGGGAATCTCATAGGAATACCACAAAATTGCTGCAGTCTATGTATTTCCTTTGGAATTAGATTGCTGAAACAGCACCCTCTTTTCAGTAGCTAATAGATCTCCTCTTGCACCATATGCAGTCTTATAGTGTTATATCGCAGCATATGCGCGCTTATCTCATTTACAGATCTTTTTCTTAACTTTGGTATGACGCACTAATCTTATTTCAATTGAAAAACATGAGGTCATATTCATCGCAGTCGGTTTTATTTTAGATCTTTGTTGGGATTTTATATATGAAGTCAAATGTTTACGAAGCTTTTATCATATGGTGCTTTACTAGCCATTTGAATTCGTCGTGTGAAGTTTACAATGCTGGCTGTACTTGAGAAAGGGCATTCTCATGTTTTTCCTTTCTTGGTAAAAAGGAGACTAAAAGAACCTTCTGCTACATAATTTGTGCGTACATACTCTCTTTTTGAAGTGTCAACTTTATTCATGAGTCATTTTAATTAAGTTGAAAACATGGCTATGATGTGATGGATGTGAGTTTTGATTATCAGTAACACGTGAATTTTCCATACTTCCACAGCTTTCTTGCGCAAACTGGATTGGTTTCAGTTGACCATCAAATGCAGGAGATTGGCTTAGCTCCCAGTAATTCTGGGGAGAAAAGTATAAAGACCACTTAATAATTCTTCTCTTAGCCATAACAAGCAACATATCAATTTAGTGAGGAAGAAATCTCAATGAGGCATATGAAAAGTACGAACAGAACAAGAGGTAGAAGTTGTGATGCAGTCTTTAGAAAGAAAGATTCACAATCAGAACTGTTAGCAAATTACAGCTTGACTCTTGACAAGTGCATCTTTCAGTCACTCTTGGCTTCCTTCTCCTTGGGCTTGTCCTTCTTGGCCTTGACGAAGCAGAAACACGAGCAGCAAGGTAACTGTAACAAGAACTTCGTTTCTTCTGTCTTCGTTCCTACTATGTCGTGTTTTTGGGAATCGTCCATATATATATATATATATATATCATATAAAGAGTTTCCACAAAGTTTGCACTTTATTTATTTTTGGATACTATATTTATCAATTCAGATATGAGATGCTCAAATTGTTTGGTTAGTCGAATATTTCCTCCTTGGCCTTTGCTTCCTTGTGGGGGGCGCCTTTTGTGCTTTAGGAAAGGAGTTCATCTTTCCTTTTCTGGATGAAAAGTTGTAAAGTTGAACATTCATAAGTTGTCAATGTGTGGTTATGCAATTTCTGCACTTAGTGTTGCTCATAATTAGGCTTTTTTGGTACATACCATGGGTTTTGCCATTGGGTTTGTTACTTTACTACGTACAATATTTGCTCGTTCTTGTCAATGAACTCTGCTGTGATGTTATTTTCAACTGAAAAGTCGGTATTAATTTGTGTGTGTGTGTGTGTGTGTGTGTGTGTTTAACTTTCTGACCAGAACAGAAATCATGGCTCCTAACTCAATTGTGACAGAGAATACTCTATGGATAATTATGTTGCGGAAAATGTTCTTATCTTCTCTTTTCCTCTTCGTTTTTCTAATTCCTCCCAAACAACCTGTTGAGTAAAATTCCCAGTTTCAAGCCAATTACATACTTCCAAAGATTTTAATTCAGGAGAGTAAATCAATTTGGCCTGGTTTGGTTTATGGTAAAAATGCTGTCAGAACCACTCTTAATTGACCTGGACAATCCAAACTCATTTCATGTAGAAACTAGACCAAACAATGAACTTGTATCAGTACATAGGAGATAGCAACTGAATGTAATAACTTGGTACCCATCTTTATCCATTAAACTTGATCAATAACTTAATTAGGGTATTTACCAAAATACATCTCAAATGAAATGAGTATTTAATCAAAAATGTCCATTAATATTGAAAACTTTTAAAGTAGCTCGAAACGCACAGTTATACGTGTATTCGTTCTATCGTAAAACATTATCCATATACACTAAAGTGCACACACAAGTCCAAACTATCAGTGACACTAACCCTCACAAAGATCCAAGTAAAATGATAAGAGTTAACATGAAAGCAAATACTTCTAAAAGAGAGAATTAAAGAAGATTATCACTTCAGCATGTTTTTCTCATTTCGTTTATGGCTATATTCAGTCTCAAAAAATTTTTTTAAAAAAAGAAAAAAGAAAATGCTAATAAGAGTATAAGTGATGAAGTTGTTGTTATAGCAAAAATTTCCAAAAAGAAAAATCAAAAAGAAAATTCATGGGTAAAAATTGTATTGATACCCATTTTCTGATCGAGTACTTTTTTGGGTTGCCCATTAAGACCCAAAATTCTTAATGGTTCAATCGAAGAGTTCTAGAGGACGGATTATGCCTATGACTATTTCCCTTAAGAATGTGCTTCTTTATCCGTTTAGATGTGCTTCAATTCATGAATTTTCATGTTTGCGGGTAATTGTAATTTGTAACTTCCATTCATATGGAAAATTCAGTTTTAAAAGTACATAAGGACCATTAAAACCATTAGCTTCAAATACTCCCGGTTGTGCAATTTCAGCACACATTTTCATCTGGCTGTCAAAGTTAAGAGAGTCTGGGTTCAGCTACTCTCACTTTTGTATTCAGTACAGTCTCCATTTTGACCTTGCAATCTAGTGTTTGAACTGGAGAGGGCATTAACCATCTCCATTGCACCACCACCCAAGCTGCTCACTCGATACTAACTGTAACGATAACCAATGAGTTAACAAACAACCGAAATACTCCTATCTGCTTATGGAAACTCATAAATTTTGGAAGAAGAAAGCGACTGAAATCACCAAGATGCCCTACTAGAAAGACGTATAAATGATTGTCAGAAATGCTCATCCTTACTACCAGAAAGTATTACACCAGGCACTAGCCATTCTTTCAGTTTAAGGCCTTAGTCTAGACTGGCCTTTAAGGCATTATAGTCCATGATCTACATTAAGCATACTACGACTATCATACCAAGCTCAGACCCGGAATGTACATGCAACGAGAAGTTGCAGTATGGTCCCTAAAGAGGGGTCTTTATAATCTAGAAGGTTGAGACTTGTGCTCCAAGACTTGATAGACAAATAGAAGATGGATGCGCTGGAAACACTGGATAGCAACTCCAACCCACTATCAAATCACCAAGTCCACCTGCAGCATTGCTGTAATGCCCCGAGCCCGAGACCGAGACATGGTCCAGTCCGCTACATTTCCTTCCACTGTCCCACCGAGCACCTGAGTCAACTCGGCCCATCCAAAAGTGTATGGATGAATTATTGTGCTAAGTGGTATAGTGGGCCACCTATGAATCACACAGATTTCCGAATTTTTTCGGATCTTGGACAGGTGCTCAACATTGTGGTTTGTTGTACGAAGAATCCAAGAGGATGAGAGAAAGAACATTATA
>JAOTQG010079281.1:0-13985 GCA_025631175.1 Iris virginica
CACGTTGTATGTTATTACGTTTTTGTTGTATCTTCGCATCTTAGTTAGTTTGTTGTATATTTACGAACATGTTATATATTAGTATATTTTTGTTGTATCTTAGTTGATTTTCTTACAAAAATTCTTGTTTTGAATCTTTATTTTACAAAATACTAGACATATAACTAATATACAACAAAAATGTATTAAGATACAACTGGTTCGTACGGTTTGTACGAAAAAGTGGTTTGTAGTGGAATAAGCCCATTTATATATAGTAAGATTTTTGAATAATGAGAAACTAAAAAATTCAAAGTATGAAATGGGAATTCCAATATGGGTTTTCATACTTACAAAACTTACAGAAAGTATCAGATAACAACACACAATTTCCTTTGTCATCTATCTAGATTTGATCTATGCAAAAACAATCAACCTCTCCACCCTACTGAATAACAAAAAGAAGAAAAACTGAAAACATATAACAAGATGAAGGGAAAATCTTACATAGAGAGTCCAGACTTTGAATCGAATTTCCTGTGGTGATGCATACAAGCAAATATCGATTGCTTTTGCTTCTTTTGTTTAACCCCGAAAATAAATGAGCGGAGAGGGATCCGGTTTCGACTTGGTGAGTTCCCCAGTTGTGCTTGACTACGGTTGTTTGACTCGTTTAGCTCAAACTCCTCTTCCAATTTTAATAGGGTCTTCTCAGTCTCGAGTTGGAGGGCACTTACATGATCTAACCCTGCTTGCAGTTCTTCATTGACCTTGTTGTTTTCTTGTTGCATGTTCAAGATCTCGCCTTGAAACTTTGCAGCTTGATGACTAGTAAACTTAATCTCTTCTTCTTCCACACCCTCCTTCAGAGCCATTGTTATCTCCTGTTGAATGTTTCCCAGAGACGTGAGCCTTCGCTGCAGCTCGTCTTTCAGTTTCACACTTTGGTCTAACCACACTGTGAGTTCAGTCCGGATCTCTCGAAGGTGCTTGTATATTGGCCTGACATCCGACTTTATATCTGTGGTGAACATAGATGTGTTCGTCTTCCCCTCTGTATCCTTTTTCTTTTTCAGCTTGAGTTGCACTATTTCTGCCTGTAAATCATCAACCTCTGTTCTGAATTTCTGTACTTGATGGAATGCAGTGCTGAATCTCAACCAGAAGTCGAGATTTTCGTCCAGTATGGCATCAATGTCCATTCGGAGCTTTTCTTCCACCACCGAGACTTTCTGTTGTTCGTCAGCCATTATCACCTTTATATCATCATCATCATCTTTCTCTGCTGAAGGTACTTGCCAATCTTCTACCTTAAAGTCTTGATTTTCACCCATTGATCCTTGGAGCAGGGTCAGCTTCTGGCGCAAAGACTGGATTTCTTGGTCCCTCCTGGAAACAGCACTCCTTAGGTCTCTAACCTGCGCCGTTAATTTAAAGACGCTGCCCTGATTTTGCTTCTCTAGATCACTCAGCTTTTTCTTGAGATCCTTATAATTCCTGAGAATCGTGGTGTATTCTTTCAGTAGTATCTTCTCTTTGTCCTCCACCCCACTCAGAAGCATCTGCTGCCAATTTAGATCGTCTGCTTCATCTATCTCTCCGTCCTTGGATTCGATTTTGAGAAGACTTTCTTCCGTTTGGGAAAAGTTTTGCTTCATTGCTTCATCCTCTGGTATCAGAACCTCGCATTTTTCAGACTTATCATGAACTTCCGTGCCTTCTTCTCTTCGGTCTTGTCTTGATGAGATATTGACGCCTTTTTCTTTGTTGTCGTCCACCTTTTGTGTGTTTGAAGTATTGCGAACCTTCAAATCACCATCCAGGCAAGGGATATCTTTCTGTTTCTCCTCCTGTTGTGATTTTGCCTCAACCACAGACTCCCTTTGATTTTGTAAGGAACTTGTTTTTGAAGTTTCTGAATTCCCACCATCTGATGGAGAGATGTCTTTCTGTTTCTCCTGTTGTGATTTTGCTTCCACATGGGGCTTCTCTTGATCCTCCTCTATCACCTCTTCCGGCTTCACGCTCTGAAGCTTCTTGGACAAATGATCGAGACTCGAACGAGCTTGAGTGAAATGTGTTTGGAGGTTGGTATTTTGATCATCAACATCCTGGTTTAGATGCTGTACTCCCTGCAATTGAGCCTCCATTTCCTTCAACCTGTTGTTCAGATTATGTGTCCCTTTGATCAGAGTTGCCTTATCTCCTTCCAACGTCTTAATCTGTGACTGAAGATCATCCGTCTCTGTCCTTAACCTTTCGATTAGAGCAGTTTGAGATGAAACCGAACTTTCAAGGCTTATCACCTTGGTAACAAGCTGGTCAATCTTCTCTGCCAATTCTGTCACCGTAAACGACTTCTTGGAGTCCCCCTCGTCTATCGCCGCTTCCTTCTTCTCTTGATTCAAGCTTTGTGACTTCTCCCCTGCTGCCTTCACGACCGAATCTTTCTTCGACTTCCCTTCATCAACTTCATCGGGTAGAAACTCGTGCTTTAAAGACTCGAGTTTCTGACGAGCATCCTCAATCCGTACATGCTCAACTTTTGCATCTTTGGTGGATTTGTCCTGCTTCTCCTGCAACTGAGCCAAAGTCTCTTGGCACGATTTCAACGCTGCTTCTGCCATCAAAGCCCGAGCCTCATCGTCCTCGATAACCGAGCCAACGCAAAACTCATCTTGCAACCTGCTAACCCTTTGTTGCATCTCCATAATCTGATTCTCAATCCCCCAGTACTTAGCTAGCCCTGTTTCATAAGAGCTCTTCACAAACTCCTTCACTGTCTGCAATGCAAGTATCTCCTTCTGCAGCCTGTCAATCTCTTCAAGTGCTTCCTCCTTACTCAACCCAGATTTGGGAGCTACATGATGATTAGAACTATCCGTCTTTGACGTCTTCTTGCCTTGCAGCTTCTTCGAGGCAGTCGTGAGGAGACCCTTGAGATCTTTGGTAGGAACCTTTGGGAATTTAGGGATCTTTGGCACATTTGGAGCTGGCTGTTGAAGGAAGTTCTTCGGCATTTTAGGTGGGCCGCCAAACTCATCGTCTTCGTCCATATCAAATGGGACTTGGTCAGGAAACATGGATGCAATGGTGGTGTTGGCATTCTGCAACTCGGTGGATAAATGATCGTAGCGCTCGGCCAACGCTCGGAAAGCACGGTAAGAGTCTTCGACAAAGCTTATTAGCTCCGGCCTCTTCTTGTAGTACATCTCCGCTCTCCTCGCGAATGAATCTCCATCCTCTTGGATGAGATTAAGCACATATGCCACCTTCTCTTCCATATCTGCACATCGATGCGATCCAATATTAACACATGAACAAGTTTTCATCGTACGTGTTAAAAAGATCATTTCATAAAATCTCGAGTCAAAATGAAAACGTAATCGTACAACTCAGAACAAAAACATGTCATGTTTCGCAAGAAGGGAAAGGCAAGATGGATCAAAATGTGTGTTACCTTGAAGGCTCTGCTCGAGCCATTTTGATTGCTTGGTTCGGATATGGCTAGCCCACCACCACGAATATGCGTTGCTCGCAGCCCTCTGCAACATCTCTCCGGTTTGAACCTTCGTTTTCCGTCGTCTCCTCCTCCTCCGGCAGGCAGTCCTCCGTCGTCGTCGTCCCTACGTGACAACCACCATTAAGATATCACTCCCTCTCCCCAACCAAGTACAGGGACTCAATTAGAAAGAGAAAGAAAGAAAGAGAAAAAAATATATAGAGAGAAATGGATTGTTTTTTTATGAAAACCCAAAAAAAAAAAAACAATCTTTTCTAAAAGAATTGTAAAGATTATCACTTTTGTTTTATATTATTTAGGGGGGTAATCTTAGTTAAGAGAGAACATTGAAAGGTGGTGGGAAAGGAATGCAATGGAAACGAATGTGAAGAGCATAAACCATTTCTTCACCTAATTATGTGTTCATGGTTGGGAGCTACTTTAGCCCCCGGAACAAGTGTAGGACCCGTCAAAGGTTGGGAAATCCAGCCAATCAAATGTCAAGGTTTGTCCACGTGGCATTCACAGGCTGTGGCAGCTTGGAATTCAACATAAAGGGTAAAAGAGACACTCTTTATTTAACGTTTGATTTGCAACCTTTATGATCCCCTTTTGTTAACCTTCCCTAACCTTCCTTCGAAAAGACATCTGAATCTTGCAGAAGTTTGAGCAAGTTCACAAAATTTTCAGAGCGGAAATATTGGGTCAAATTATATACCGATGGATGGAAGTTGATTAACTTGGACTCGAGTTTGACCACTTTGGAGAATACAAGTGTATCCGGTTACGACTACGGAGTTAGAATGGTTGAGTGGAGGAGTGAAGTATACAATAATTTTCTTTTTCCGTATTAATCTTATTTCTTAATAATTTATACAACAATTTAAGATTAAGAAGAAATGAAAGGGTTCGTCAATTTTGAAGAAGGAGAAATGACAAACGTTTGACATGGAACATCTTTGGGGACGAAAATGCTGAAAATTGGGCAGAAAAGCTTCAAACAAAAATAAAAAAGATCCTTTTTTTTTTTTTTCCTTTTTATTAATTGAGAGGAAATTTCTTTCACAATTAGTGGATAAATAATATAGTTTGAATCTTCTATTCCATTTAATCTCTCATTTTCTGTTCCATTTTTTTAAAGCCTCATCTCAATCGTTTAAAAAATGATCATAAAATTTTAAATGTTAACATGTGTTAATTTTTAAAAGTTGTGGTGCATAAGATAAATACCAAATGTGACAAAAATTCCAATTTCAAATAATAACATAGGCTCGAATTTCAAAGTTCAAATTTTAACATTTGTATTCTATAGGGGTCCACTTGACATTTTAGCTTTCCATGTTTCCTTGCGATTACAATGGTTAGCATATGGTTCTTCCTGTTTTTTCTCTGTTGCTTTTGATCTTTGCGGTTGTTTCCTTTGCACTTTCTCTTCTTCTTCTACCCGACCTAATCTTCTGATTCACGCATTAGATTATTGGACATTTGGAAATGGCTTTCTTTTCTTTTCAGCTCAAAAGTGAGGCAGAAGGATGGATAGTATTGAAAATAACGGAGGCATCTTACTACTAAACTACACCTCGTTGTCCCCCATCTTCCCTTCTCTCCCATTCCTTTCTTTAAAAACTCGAGTGCACAACGTTTGGGTTTCCCTGTTATTTACTTGGTAAATCCGATTACCGATCAAACTATGCGGAATGTCCTATACTCAAAGCATACTCGAAAGGAAACAGAATCTTGACTACCTTGATCCATCACAAAGTTCGGTCTCGAGTCACAAACCCCTAACTTCCGATTCAACCTCAATCTCGTTGCACTTGACCAAGTTGACGAAAGGGAAAGCCTTCAACAGCGAAGAAGCTTTATCCCCCTCGGGCACTTGCTATGAAACAAAAAGCTTAGAGCAATCACAAGAGGCTTCAGTGGGCACAAGCATGACGTTGAACGGTTAAAGGAGCGGATGTACCAGCGAGCTCATGTAACTGAAAGTGTGATATCCAACCTGCTCGATTCTTGTGATTGAATAAAAAACTTGCTGGGAAATGGAGTATGAAGGACTATAATACAGTAAAGCCACAAACAACTGAAAGATAAATCCGGAATAAGAGAGATTGAAAAAATATTTACTCGAGTGATTTACAGCAGCAGCTAGTCAAATGCACAAAACTATTTCTCCATCATAACGCCAACCGGAGCAACTCGATTAAGTCAACATTATGATTTCCGAAACTGGTATTTGACGAAGCTATCAATGATGTCCCTCCATCTTCTTGACTTAAAAAGCATAATCCCAACTTCATTGAGCATTGATCCACAGAAGTATGTTGATCATGCATGCCCCCTTTCTCGGTTTTTTTTTTTTTTTTTTTCTTTTTTTGTACTTTTTCTCGTATTTACAGCTTGAGATCCAGTTTGTACATTACAGGTTAAGACAGAACAAAGTAAGTGGTTAAGAAAGAACAGTATTAACATCTAATACGCTCCTGCTTTGATCAATTTCTTAGTTTGGGAAGCAAGTCTTAGAAATTCTGAAGGGAAGAAAGCCACTGCTCCATGTATGTTTTTCCCTCTGCACAATAAACAAAGTGCAGGAAAAAATTTCAGTATGAATGGAAGCATTTATATATGAGGAAGGAAACATGTTTTCCGTTTGTGGACATGGACATAATACAAAAGCATATGCAAAAATGAAATCCAGAAGGTTGATTAAGCAATGACAAATTACATCAGCTTAAACAAACTCCGAACGAGATGGTGTATCGGAATGTTAGCTGGACATATGACTATGCACATGATTGGACTCAATGAGATCATTATAAATATATTCAATCGACAAGAAAATCTAAAGAATGCCATTATAAATATGCAAGTTCATTTCAACGGAGGGGTCTCTACTAAACTTTTTAGAGGACAATTCTCAAACTTTATTGGGAAAAGCAGGAAGTGAGATAAGAATATAACCCAATCATACAACCCAACTACCGAACACCGTTTCTTTTCCCTAATAAATCGTATTCTTAAACAATATTTGACACTAGTTCTTAGCAAGTCCAAAAGAAAATTAGACCAAAATAGATCAGCTTTCACTTCCTTCATTGCAACAGAAGATTCCATATCTAATCGAATCCAATGCATTACCCTTAATAATGACCATTTCGACTTACCATTGACATTTGACCTTCTCATTTTAAGTTATCATAAAGATGGCGCTCTAAGGGGTACGTCACGACAAATAAACACTTGTCCAATGGGATGGGGGGTGAGTACGTAAGCAAGAATCACCTTGCCAAAATTCCATGACAAAGTAGCTCAAGAGACAAATCCGATAGTGTTGGAGCAAAGGAACTCAATAAACCTTATAGAAGTCGTTTACAAAACAATTCTATAAACCATAAATGGAATTAGGAACCCAAATTACGAACCATCAGTTCTAAATTTTAAGAACTCAAAAGAACAATGAACCAAAAAGAAAAGACTATAACAACAGGGTCCCAAAAATAGCTTAATAGTCTCCCCAAAGCCAAAATTCCTACCCAAAACTTAAGCACCAGCATAACAATAAGATTGCACTTTGAAAAATAAATATTGACATTAAGGCATAACCATAAAGGTGATCCATAAATGCATACCAAATAAGAATCAAAAACTGAAAACCAAGTAAAACAATTTGCAAAAAAGAACAATTCATACCAGCAGAGTAGTCATCTGGAAGATAACCAATAGCACCAAAGAACTGATGATTGCTAGGCTCCTCCTTCAATTCCTTACAATCATTTCTGTAACAAGGCACCAAAACTGCAAAACTATCATCGGCCTCATCATCACTCTGGAAATCAGGGGCATGGGGTTCCAGCCACCCGATCGACCAGTCCGAGTCATCCGTATCGGACCCTGATAAACACACACCATCAGATGGCACCAACACCACATCATACTCCTTATCTATTCTCCTCTCTTCTCTACTGTGCCACTTCTTCCTAACTTTCCTAACTGAAGAAGCCATTCTTGTAGCCCCCTTTGAGAATTTCATAGAATCTTTTGTTGGGTCCCTCAATCCTAAACCCCAATCAGCAGAAGAGTTCAACGATGAAGAAGAAGACCCAGATGAGACTGGCTCTTTTTCTTTACCACTTCTCAAGTACCACCACGGAAACCTAGTCAGTGAAACAGCCATTTGACAAACAGATGGTCGGAATAACAAAGAATTGGAATTATGAGTTAGCAACTCCCAAAAAAAAAACAAAATTTGTGGGCTCGAATTGGGTATTTTTAGACTATCAATAACCATCAAAATGAGAAACGAACAAATAAAAATCCAAGAAAAGCCAATCAAAACAAACTATGATTGACTCCATCAAGAAAAAGGCATAATCTTTGAAGAGGGAAAAGGTTTGCCTTTTTGATAATCTTCTTTTTTCAACTTTCTTTAAATCACTACTATTACAACTCCCTAAATAGCCAAAACATTTAAGTAGCTTAACAAATATATGTCATGATGTCAACACTACTTGACATAATTTCAACAGAGCCTCAAGCACTTGGCGAAAAAAATCGAAGTCAACTGAGGTCAATACTCTTTCAAAAGATGAAGAGAAGTAGTTGATCACAAAATTGGGAAGATCCAGATGGTTCATACAATCCTATCACCGGGAAAAGACAACTTTTTGCCGGAATTATGGTTTACCCACCGGAAAAAAGAACATGTACTTCGAATGGAAACTGAAGTAGGCAAAATCAGAAATTGGGAAATCCAAAACCCACGAAGCAAATATAGAGAGTTGAACTAAACTGTCAAGTTTGAAATTCTAATCTCTCCAACATCGCCATTTTCCAAACCCCCACTCTCCCTCTCCCTCCCCCTCTCCCTCTCTCTCTCCCAAAATCAAACTGATCAATCTTACTAGGTACACCAGATGTGTATATATACCAAGTTACAAAAATCAAAACGAGGAATTATCTCTAGCAGTCCATATACTTGTATTCTGTTGCAAAACTGTCCTTTACTTACCTTTGGATCTTTTATTAATTTGTTTTTTTTTTTTAACGGCATTATCAACTGTATGAAATACATACTTGTACCTTTATATCATAGTATAAATTCGTAATGCATGCAATTGAAAATGTCCATTTATAAAGTGTTTTCCATTGTTCTTAGACGCTTTCTCCGCTTCGTTTCATCAACTTAATCGTTCCACTTATCCCCTTCTTTTGTCACCATTTTTATTGATGTCCTAGTACTGAGGTTAGCTACCCAACATATGGAACATAGAAAAAATGTAGCTTCAACATGCACTGATTGACATAGGTATGACGCTAGTGTTAGGTGTTGGAAAATGAGGTTTTTTACATTGGTGGGTGAATGAGATTTTATCCCACATTGGTGGGAGAATGAGAGCTTGTAGTGAAATGTATAAAAGTTTGAGTCTTTAGCCAAAGAAATGTATCCCACATTGGTGGCGAGACAAATTTGAAGACACTATATTTGCTAAGGCACATTTAGTGAAGTTCGAATTGTCTAGACTACATTATACTCCATCTCACCCGCTTGTGTGCGCGTGCAGGTGGGGTGCGATTGGAGGTCTGTTCCAAAGCAAAAATAATGGCTTGACTCATGTGCGCTTGATCAACCTTCGTTTTGTTCAAAAATTTTGAATTTGATTTTAGTAATTAATGATAAACGTTTGAATTGATTATGTGATTAATTCTTAAACGTTACTGTCATTTAATTTGGTGTTTATGGCTTAAACGTTTTGTTAATTAATCTCATTCATTGAGCATCAGGACTGGTGCTATATAAAAGGAGAGACACAGCCATTGCAAAGGTCACAAAATTCTGCTCTCTCTCTCTCTCTCTCTCTCTCTCTCTCTCTCTGCTCAGAAAACTTTTTCATCTTGCTTGTTGTTTCTGTTCGTTGGTGAATCTCCTTAGTGCTAAAGGAGAATTCACGTTCCCATTGTATTCTGGGAAACGATTGTCTTGTATCCTCTAGCACACATGTGCCTCGGATTGGTTTAACTCGTGCAGTACTCAGGTGTCTAACATTAAGTTTCCATCAAATAATCGATACGTAGAAATATGTAATGATATGATAAAAAAAAAATTAAGAAAGAGACGGAGAAAATAAATGAAGGAATCCGTATATATTATGATATCACAATATTAATATATTAATACATATTGAATTCCTGATCTGAACATTAGTATAGTCTTTACCTATGTAATTGCTTAAAATTTGACATGTACAAATTGTGTGAAAATGCCAGATTGCTTAGTATACCTTAACCTTTTTATATTCGATACTAAGACAAGATCAATCTTAGTAAGAGATTCGACTTGAATTTAAACTCAATTAAATTTGTGGAGAAACAAAATTTAGGGAGAAAGTATTGTGACAACATGCAGTTAGAGTCATATTTATGTAATAGAGCTAAAGTTCAAGGATGATTCGTATCAATTTTTGATCTTATCAGAGAATTCATATGGAAAAAGAATGAAGGAATCAAAGGAACTGTGAAAGTCGTTAGATAATAATCGGCCGGTCCAATTAAGATCAAACACAATGACAATATGGACCTATTTATTACTCTTAAAAAAGAAAAGGGGCCTATTTGTCAAGTCGTAAAAGAATGTGGATCATTGGATAGAATAATAGGACGAGATTGCTGGCGTGGTGGGGCGCTAAACACCAATCATTACATGTGGGTGAGGCGCAAGCAATTGACCTGACGGATGTTTTATTGTTTTTTTATCTGCATATTAAAAGGTATTAATAAAATAATTTTAAATAATATTTCTTTCGTTGCAATTTAATTTATTTTTACTTAATTATACATTAATTTTAAAAACTGTGATATAATTCCTAATGATCTATCTCCATTCATATGTAAAAATAATAACAATAATAATTTTTGTGGCTATAATACATAAAAAGTGGGTTCAAATGAAATTTTTGAGTATAAATTACTTGTTCTCTGAAATAGAAAAGTTAAAATTTATTTTAAAATTTTAAAATAGAATAGTGAGTAATTAAAATAAAATGAAGAAAGTATGTTATTAGTTGTAAAAATAAAAAATATTTTTATATTCGAAAGTACAGAATATTAAAATAATTTTAAAATTAATAATTTGATTAAATAATCTTAAATAATATTGTGCAGATGTATGTGAGAAAAAGTATGAAAAAATATAGTTAAAAAATGCATGTAATAAATATTTTTTCGCCAATATGAAAAAAACACCTTAAAGAAGCCAACACTTGGGAAGGTCGTATTCAGTGACCAGCTTCCGCTTATTCTTGGCCACAAAGCTAATTTTACGAAATTAAAATAATCAAGAGTCAATTTCATGTTCAATTTCGTAAGCACTTCATTAATGAGTAATTAAATTTTGTTTAAAATATATTTAACCGGCAATTTAACCTTTAAACTCACTCACAGCGAAGATGACTTCTACAATATCTAAAAATCTCGTTCTTGTATCACAATTTTATTTAAGCTTGAATTAACGAGCTAATTTTTTAATATCATGATATGACCATTAAAGTAGAAATTTAAAATAAAAATAAAGAAAAAATGATAAAAATTTATTTAAAAAAATAAATATTATATTATATTATATTAATTTGGTGATCCAAACATTAATCATATTAATGGTTTTAATTATTTACTTCTGAAATTGGTCAATGACAATGAGAAAATAACACCCACTTGGTTTAAAATGAATCTATAGAAGAATTGTGCTTGGATCACGAATGGTAGATCGTGTTAGATCGTAGCAGACGGTACTATTTATCAGACGGTACTATTCACCAGATGAGGTAGATGAGAATCATGAGATATATGAATTTTATTATAAAAAGTCAGTTTTACCCTTTGAGTTTGTCCCCTCATAAAATCAATTTTTATTCCTCTACGCATTGGATACAGTTATAAGAGTAGGAGCTCAACCTGAGTTCCAACTCCCGGGTTTTATTCTCGATCCATGATTTTAAGGTGCAATCGATTTTGAAATCAATTTTTTGAAGACAAAATCAATTGAGAATAATTGAAGACAGTCACCATTCCAACTCCGACATCCTCTAATCACAAAACTCCCCACCTAGTCTCCTCCTCCACATCATCATCTCCTCCATTATTGATCCCTCCATATCTTCTTCTGTACCTATAGTACTCCTCCTCCAACCACCTTCACATGTTGCTCCTCATCCAAAAATTGATGATCAAAGAAAATCAGCTCCATTTCACTATTTCACATGCAACAGAATTTGGGTTTAATCATTGGGTTCGAATAATTAGTGCCCATTAATTTGTTCATGATCAAAGAAAAAAGAAAAGAAAAAAAAGGAGGAGAGAATTAATGTTCATTTTGGAAGTATAGAAAAGGTAGTGCAGTACATGTACTTACCGAGTCGCTGAGTTTGGGTGGTACTAATGGCAGTGGTGGAAGCGAATATGATGAATGCTATTGCCGGGTTATAATTTTATAATGTTGGACAACCTAGCTATTAGGAAGACAGAAATTGAGTTTGGGTTGTAGATAAGGTGGATTTGGGTTGGTGAAACGAGAGAGAAGCGGGAATCATGAGAGGGGAGAAGGAGACGAGGTGAATAGGAATTGGGTTTTGGTTTGGGTTGTAGCTCAGATGGGTTTGGATTTTGAGCAAGTTGTGGTTTCAGCCAGTTGGTTGTAGAGGAAGGTGGGAGGAAGGGAGAGAGAAATAAAAAAATAAATTTATGGAAGTAAAATGAAGAGTGAAAAAGTGGGTTTATGTTGTAAAGAAAGGAGGGAGGAGAGAAATTATTTGAGAGAAGAGAGAGGAGAGAGAAATTATTTGAGTTATGTGTGATGTGATATGTTGAATTTAAGATTAATAGGGAATAGATATAGGGGTAGTAGATGGAAAGTAATATTATTGTAGGATGATATGTGAGTATCATGTGGTATTCGTGATCGCAGACGAGAACAGACGGTCGTATGTACCGTATGACCGTATGGCACTATATGATATTCGTGATCCAAACCTTAATCAAGGAGGAAAAATGACAAAAAGTTGTATGCAAAATTGGCCACTATAGCCCCCCCCCCCCCACCCCTACTCATCACCAGCTGCAGGTTTGCTAGCTTTTGTTAACTTTTCTTCTTCTTCCACTTTTGGCCACTTTGCATGTGACATAAGATTCTATCTAATTGACAATAAGGTGCAGTTTAGGTAGTGAGCATTGCTACATATACCGCCCCAATCAATCGAAAATCAACTTATGTGTATTACGAGCTTGTACTGTACAAGTCCGTAAAGCATGCCGATTGATTTGAGCGATAAATCAAGCATTTTTCTTAGGTAATACATTTCACCTATTTTTAATAGATTATTGATTCGAATCACGATGATGATTATAAGTAGAGAATTATTAATAATTCTTTTTAATTAAAGAAAAAAAAGAGATAAGATTACACCTAATTGGCTCACTAAAGATAAGAATTAATGTAGATGTTACTACTGTAAAAATGTTCTTTCTTCACATTGAAGCTACAGAAAGTTTAAATTAGGGGGCTTAATATACTTAATGGGGTTCTTTCTAGCAAATATATTAAGATTACTAGCTAATAATACACATTTAGGAGGTGAAACAATGGTACCTTGGGAGAGCACTAAACCATTTAGAGAGATAAATAGAGAAATTGTAATATTCATCAATCAACAAAGGTAAAGTGCAGAGCACTATTTAACTCCCAGAAGAAAAGAGAAAGAACGGGAAGCATAACAAACTTCCTAACAAACTAAGAGTTAAGAAAAGACAATTACACCCTTACACCCTTGATTTATCTATTGTACACTCGGCATCCTTGTGCAGAGTTGTGTAATGATCATCTTTATCAGCCCCCCTCAAACTGGAGCATGAAAAAAGATTAAATGCTCCCAGTTTGCCAAGGAGATATTGCAGCTGAGAGGACGGAAGAGCTTTGGTGAGGAGATCAGCTAATTGATCACTGGAAGAAACATGTGCTGTCTTAATCATCCCAGAAGTGATCTTATCACGCACCACATGACAATCAATTTCAATGTGCTTGGACCTCTCATGGAAGACAGGATTAGAAGCCAAGTGAAGAGTTGCCTTATTGTCACAATATAGAGTCACTGGAGTAAGATTACAAATGCCAAAATCACTCAATAAACCAAGGATCCAAGTGAGTTCACACACGGCATTGGCCATAGCCCTGTACTTTGCCTCTGATGAAGATCGTGATACAGTGTGTTGTTTCTTTGCCTTCCATGACACCAAGAAGGATCCAAGGAAGACACAATAACCAAAGAGGGAACGTCTGGATGAAGGGCAGGAGGCCCAGTCAGCATCACAGTAGCCAGAAACATTGAAAGAATTGGAAGAGCTAAAGAACAACCCCTGTCCAATTGTCCCCTTAAGGTATTTAATGAGCTTCAAGGCTGCATGAAGATGAGGTTTCCTGGGAGAAACCATAAACTGAGACAGGATATGAACTGCATAT
>JAOTQG010079392.1:0-13982 GCA_025631175.1 Iris virginica
ACTTTGGGTTAGGCCTTCGATCACGTCCGCTGCGTCGTAGCTCCAGTGGGCTAGGCCCTGGGCTAGGGGACTCAACATTGTATACTGGTGTAAGCCTGTACCGTGGAGTGCGTTCGAAAACAACAACTTTATACCCTTAGATTTAGGAGTAAAATTTATTATATTATCAAAATTGTCATATTTTATAGGAGTAAGATTTAGATGCTTTATATCATTTTTTATAGTAACTTATTATGTTGTGAGATGTATCATTTAGAGTAACAAAAGTTAGTTATATTTAAAATTTTTGAATTAAAAAATGGAGGGAATGAGAATTAAAAAATTCATCAAGAACAATAGAAGGGTCTGTTAGGATATTTTAAATTTGATTAATTGTCTTAAAATATTTTAAATATAATATTCAATATTCGCACTTACAATCACATTTTTTATAATTGAATATTATTCAATATTTTTAAAGTAAATATAATTACTATGGTTTAGTAACAAGGTATCTATTGTTTTTCTTTTACAGGAACAAAATAGTCAAATTCACAGTTTTAAGTCTCAAGTGCTCCGACAGGAGCCTTGTAAACCAAGGCCGCCTTTGTTATATCACAGAGGCTTCCGTTGAAGATTGTCGTTAGAAGGTCTCCGCGATGCGTTAGAAATTGAAGGATAACATTCCAAAATTTATCTTGAAGATCGAGTTTTCAAAAAGATGTCGTAACGAATTTATGGACAGATGTCACAATGCAATACACCTAGTACGAATCAAGTCCAAGGCAATATATTTTTCAATTATTGCGCCATCGCTAGAAGACAAATTTTGTTACGTATTCTGACAGCATCCATCAAAGGACACGTGTCCCAACGGACAGCTTCATGAAGACCTCCGACTACAAGTTTTGCCTATAAATAGATGATCTTCTCCTCAGTTGAATACTTGTTGATTGGGCCTTATGCTGCTACTGTGAAGACTGCTTACCCTTTAAGATAGTTTGTTCTTGAGTTTTTATACTCTTGTGGCAGATTTATCTTTGAGTGTTTAGGAGATTTTTAGAACAACAATAAGTTTTATCAGCCAAAATCACAGTCCTTAGATTTTATTGTAATCACTAAACACTAGGATAGCCACCCACACTAAGATTCAAGGAGGTTGTTTAGTGACATTGTGTACATACACGAGTGTATACACTTAGCTGCACACACTCACAAAACACTGATCACCTATCTGACTTGAGATTTTAGAGTGTTCTGTTTGCTTTTCTGCTTCATTTTGAAATGATCTCAGCCCTTGTTTACTGTGATCCGACTCTTATAATAGATAGAAAAAGTATAGTAAATCTTACTCACAAATTCAAGTCTGATCAGCTTGTAGAGGACTAGTCAATTCCTTGACAAACCTTTATAAGTTATGTGTGATTTACTTTGTGCTTTTACTTATTATTGTTATGATTATTTCATTTATCTGGTTTGAATCCAATTTCGAGGCATTTACTGATTATGCACTGTCAAGGTTTTCGTTCTAGCACATTACTAAAAGAATTTTTCAAAACAGAATACTTTCAAGTTAAAACCCAGAAAGACTTCCGCTGAAATTCTGAAACCCCTCCGTTAAATCAGGGTGATAATTTTAACTTGAAGTTTTATTAAAAAAAAATTTTAATAGGATATTCATCCTTCCCCCTTCTAGCCTATATTGAACTAAAATGGTACCAAGAGGGACTGTTGATATATTAGAAAAAAGTAAATTTGGGTACTTGACAAACCATGGTTATCTACTTAGACTAAATCTGGATTGCATTAAAATACAAAGGCGATAGATGGAGTTGCCATTTTTCTTGCTCGATGTGTAAAATTGGAAGTGTGTGAGTGGCTGTTGGCGGGGTAGTGGCCAGGTAGAAGTAGAAAGAGAAATGTACCCACATTTTTACTATTTATATTGCACAATTTCTCAAAAATATTCAGCTTTCATTTGTAAATTGTAATATAGACTAGCTACTAGTTGGTTTTTACATGTAATTAAAGAGAGTACAATTAGATCAACGGGGGACGGTCCAAATGATAAACTGCTTAAATTCGTTTAAGAAAGGTCTCGAGTTTGAGTCTCATCGTATGCAAAAAATTTCCGCTGAAAGACTCACCCGCCAATGTTAGTGGGCGACCAGGATTGGTGAGCAACCCAACTAAAAAAAAAACAGAGTACTACCTTTTTTTCTGCCAAAGGCTGCAAGCAAAGGTCTCTTTCCTGAAAAATCTATCATTTCTGTGAGAGAGAAAAAAACTCAGCTCAGCAAATCTGTTTTCCCTGTATTTACATAAGAGCAGAACATATTGGTCTCTTCCATATGTGACTTAATACATATAGGAACCAGTGTTGAAGGAAAACCATATGGTTCCCAAAAGAAGGAAGTTACCCAAATTCTGCAATCATGGGGTATATCAAAATTTACAGGACTGTCTACAAGTTCTCAAAATATATATTTTATGATGATCCCAGTCACCGTGTTCAAGCAATTTATATGCAAAAAGAACCATGATTTTGGTTCTCTCTAGGACCAGTGTGTTGGCCAAAAGGTACTAGGTCTGTTGCTGGGATCAGAACCACCAGTAATGTGATGAAGTGGTCCCCATCCAGAGTCTCTGTTGACTGCTATCACCGGAAAGCGAGATTGACTTCTTTCCCATGAATGAACATGATTTGGCAAATGGTTTTCGGGTTCATGCAGGGTCCGCGCTGAGAAGCCTGACGGAGGAAGGACATAGAAACCACCACTGTGATTGGTCGGCACTACCAGAGGCAAGCCCCTTGTTACACTGAATCTCCTAAAACCGGGATTCGCGGATGTGGTTACGCTTGGAATGTTGCTTGCCTGTTGTTGAGGATGTCTGGCATGAGAAACCTGGATCCTTCCATGCAGCCGGGGATTGCTGCTGTAATTAAAATAAAGAAATTAATAAACTATTATAAAAACGAGCTAACATAACCAGATAAAATAGGAAAACAGCAACTCTGGCATGTTAATGCTTCCATGGTACATGAGTACATCATAACTCTTTCTAATCTATTTAATGAAAAACTACTTGTAAGTTGTAACCTTTATAGAAGTTTAGTGAAACATTTAGTAATGGGAACTAAACATTTTGCAAACCCCTATAAAGAAAGCATGTTTTTGCATCTTCGTATATGTTGGTGCATGTTACTGAATCCAGAAACCCATTTAGGCTACATTTGTTTCACCCGGAAAATGAGTTCCAGAAAAAATCACTCATCTCCCAAGGAAAACTTACTGACTGGAGCTTCACCAGTCATTTTCCGAAAAATGTTCTCTCCTACTATTTTCTCTAATTTCATCTTATTGTCCCAATGACAGTAACTCTTTAAGGAATTTTCTGGTCAGGTTTCCGGGCATTAACCAAAAATAAGAATATGCCTACTATTAAATGGAAAATGACTACTTTATATGATTTTCGGCAAGGTATTTCTTTCTGTGAAACAAGTGGAGCCTAAGAAGCAAAAAAAAATCAAAGTTTCTCCATTGAGCAAATGGAATGGTAGTTAATGCTAGAAAGGTTTAGGCGGAAAATGTTTGATGACCTCATTGAGCTTACCTGTGACTATACCGGATTGAGGGCACAAAGGATCCAGGCCTTGCCATAGAATCAGACCCAACCCCGGTGGATCTAGCTGTTGTTGGATGAACTGAAGTCTGATCACCAGCATCATTATGGCTTCTGTTCGCAGACAAAGGAGGGTGATGACGAACCCAACCTTGGTGTGGCACATATGTGGTAGGGAATGCATGAGTTCGATAAACCTCTGCGTGTCCAGATTGGCCATTGAAGTGATGACTTATGCTGGGATCATCTATACTTTCAATGGAATTTGAGATAGCAGCTGGAATGGGTCGAACGTACGCAACATAAGAGCTATTGAAAGAAGCTAAAGCTGCACGCTCAGTAAATTGCATGCATGCAAGTCAGTAACTGGATGGATAATCATTTTATATTCAGAGAGGGTTGGAAAGGTAGTAAGTTAAATCTTGAGAAAGATAGAAATATTTAAAACTTACATGTGCGTGATACAGATTCCACATCCCTGAAAGTTGGAAGTATAAACACATCAGACACGCCAGATGCCAATATGTGCGCCATTCAATTAAGCAAACAAGAAAAAGATGGCCAATTCCTCTTCTTTATGGTACAACGTACACAACCGACTGGAGAAGATTTCATGATAGGTCATCATAGTTCAAGCCATAGGCGAAGTAGCAACAAAAGTCATATGAACATCGAATTACATTCGTATGGAATAACGAAATTACTTGAAGATGAAAAAGTAAAAAGAAAAAGAAAGCAACTATCAATCCACAAAGCAAAGATGGTGAATATCAGAGACAGAATCTCAAGTCTTGCAAAATACATGCCACCATCATTCGACTTTTAGTAGTGTTAAAAGTATTACATAAGTTATCAAGCCCCTTATTCACCACCTTAAGCTTTTAGATGAGTGGGTGAATGACTGGTGAATAACTCTTTCTAAGCTCCCATAACATCCGCTTGCTTAGAACAATTAGTAGCTTAAACCAAAGCTGCAACTAATATGACCTCCCTTACTCATTTGTTGCTTTTAGGTGTCTGTTAAACTCCAAGAGCCTTTATACCACACATCCACAGAGTGATACATAAAAATGTAAGCCTAAAAAGAAAATAAGAAATGAAACGAAAAACGGGAGAGGTAGAAAGACATCATAGAGACCATTAGCAGCTCATTGGATGGGAGGATAAACAAGTTGAAAAGCTCACCCCCTCCCCCTACCCCAAGGAAAAAAGATAGATGTTAGATCTGACAATTAACAGCCGCAGTTGTCCTTGTAATACCAAATTAGCTTCTGACTGTTAAGCACATTGCCCCATTGTTATTCGAGATCATTCCTACAGTTCATCTTAAAACCCAACAAAACACAGTTTTAAAAATAAAATAAAATTCAACAACCCACTGTAAATAATCGATTTCCTAACCTTTCTTCCAGGCCACATACCTGGAATGACATAATTTCCAGGTTTTCTTCTTCTCTTTAACTCTTCAACTCCCAACAAAATACACACATGAGAAATCCCTTCAATCAGGAACAACCAATAACTCCAACAAAATCCACCCAAGCAGAATGGACGGTTGAAGTTAGAACTGGACATAAAACTAGATCAACAAAAGACTTAATTCTCTTTTTTTTCCCCATGTTTAGAAATTTAGTGCTAGATTCTTTCTCACTTCATGACTATTCATCATGCAATTTAATGGTTGAGACATGCTTGTCACATTTGCATGTAAGCTCATACCTTGGACATAAAATGTGATGTATGCATATACGACGATGCAAGCATTGTTTGTACGCCATGGAATATGGTTTCCACAAGTGGGCCGTTTGAGTCTGTTTATTATTATTATCTTCATCCACTTCTCTTCTCTTCTTAAGCTAATTTCTGATAACTCTTCTTTCTTTCTCTATGGGAAGAAATTATTGAGTTTTAGCTTTTGTGTTTCAGAAAATCACTATGCAAATCGTGGATTGGGCTCTCCTTTCCTTTCTTCTTCTTCTATAATGATTAAAATCTTGTCCTTAAAACCACTTCTCCTAAAAGCTTCCATAGAGCCCAAGTTCTTGATTTAGTAGTAATTTTTTTAATACATACTACGCAAATCTAGTCTACTTTCCATATTTCTTGTTGCCTACTTTTGGGAGTGCGTGTTATTTGCACTATTTGTAGTGCCTTTCACATTTACGCTCACAATATGATCAATTAGCGATGAGTATTGCTAGAGCCACCAACGAAGTTCACAAAAGAGGCACAAAAAGCCTTGCTGGCACATTGCAGTTGGTCAAAACCTTTTCAGTGATAGGATCCACAAAAGTACCAGTCAAATCAAATTAAGCCGACAAGGCTTTTGGAGCCTTTTGTGTACGTCTTTGGCTGCTCTAGACCTGACCCCAACCCTTATATTTTTATTTATTTATTAAGAAGAACTAACAAGAGTAATAAGAAGGGCTTAAAGATATCTTTAACAAGATATAGTTGCTCCTCAATGTTGTTTGTTTCTGACGAAACTTGAGCCCCTAAGTTCCCCTTAGGAAAGAGAAGGAGATACCGCTTGACCAAGTGATGATTAGTTTCTCCTCAATATTTCTTCTTGCGGTTTTGTTCTTTTACTTGCATACAAAAAACAAAGTTGGCAACTATCTGTTTGATGTATTAGTTAGAGTCAATAGGAGTGACCTATGTTTCGGCGGGTCGTTGTCCTTCCTGAGACAACTTGAGGGTAGAAATGGTATTTTCACACGATGCGTTGTCACTTGCTATTTCTTCTTTTCTCAGCATTAAAAAGGAGCACTTCTATAGGAGTCACCTTCTCCAAGAGTTCATACTGTCACTTGTTTTCACATTTGTGAGTATCAAATGACAAAGAAAATAAAGACACTATTGACCCTGAGCTGAAAGTGAGAGGTGAAATGTATAGTGTATGATCGATAAAGGAAATTACCAGTCTTGACATGCTAATTGAATGAAAGAATTTTTTTTTAAAAAAAAAGAAGAAGAAAGAAAGGGGATGCCAAGAATTTTATAAGCATAAACCTAATTCAAGATAGTTGATTTCATAGATACAATAAAAAGGAGAGCTAGGAAAAGATCATGATCCCAAAGTTGAGCTTTAACATTCTTATCCCATAAACCCTCAAAAACACCCAACTTATGTCAAATGCACAGAGAAAAAATTGATTATGGAATATGGAAATGCAAATTGTTTCCAAAATTGAGAATCACAACCCTGCACTAAGGTACGACCGTACGAGTACCTAGAAAACAGTTCGGTGAAACTTCTGTCGGAAAGAACTAAGCATAAGACTGTAAGGAGTTCATCGTGCTTACTCAAAAGCTGAATGAACTGTAAATCCATTGAACGGGCACCAGGGAACTCCAAATGGCTGAAACAAATTTTAGAAACCATAAACAATGCTTAAACACAAAAACAGGTGATATAAAGGCTATCACACTATCCTACATGCCCTAAGCACAATGCAAGAGTATGCGTTGCAATATGTGTGTGCGTGTCTCTGAGTATTAGATATTACAGAAGCACATCCGAGATCAAGTTTGCAGCAACAATATGGCAGACAAAAGATGAGCTGCATTGAGTCAACTTTTAATTTTGAAATTTGGAGCTAAAAAGCAATCAAAACTTCTGCAAAATGCAACCAGGTCTTCAAATCCTATTTTGCCATTAAGTCGCTATACTTAAATACGTTGAATCTACTCCATTTCTGGGTGAAACACATAAAATAACTGCAAAGTCTGTAATTTAACCCTAGTTATGTAATTTCTATTTATTAATCTCACAGGGTAGCTAGTTCATATTGAATAGGTCTCTGGTTTCCCCTAACCCTAGCAGCCCGAGCCAAAAGAAGGGAAAAAACCTCTTTATCATCTTCTTTTTTGGTTTAGTTTCACCTTTTCATTTTTATTCTTCGTTTTCATTTGATAAGAGGTACATTTTAAGAAACTTATGAAAGAACGATGGACAATAACAAAGGGAATTTGCTGCTACTACATGGACCGCTTAACCTAGATAGCATACGAAAGTCATGTATAGTGGTCAAAATGCATGATTTGGGGATTTGATGGCCTCACTGCATTTTGCACGAAACTTCGGTTTAATGACTGAGATTGCTTTTCATCAAATATAGAAACACTTTCCTTTGATTATTTA
Organism: Iris virginica; assembly: GCA_025631175.1. NCBI lineage: Eukaryota > Viridiplantae > Streptophyta > Magnoliopsida > Asparagales > Iridaceae > Iris > Iris virginica. Next base: position 7,748 of record JAOTQG010079392.1, read on the forward strand.
TCTATTTTATTTGTTCCGATAAGTCAAAACTGGAACCCTATGATCACTTTACCACCTTTTTTTCTCACATAATAAATGTTTGTAACCAGAATAACCTGATACAATCTTTTCTCTATTAATATGTGCAACATTTACCACTCTAGTTGATTTAAGAATTAGAATATCATTATATATGATTAGTGCACTGTGTAGAATCTTAGCCAGCTCTGTATATGTAAAAAAAGGGCAGCAAAGAGATTGAAGAAAGACTCTCTCTCCAGCTATTATCAAGTGCAATAAATAAAGGAAAAAGACCAATAAGGAAATGAGATGTCTAATAACTTGGCATTTAAGGATACATTGCTGCTCAGATACCTCTCTTTCACTCTCTAAATTATCACGGTCATTGAAAATGTGTTATGCCATAACTTCACTGTGAATCCCTTCAAGGCTTCAACATGCAAGCTTTAAGTATTCTGTCTCAGTATTGCACCCATTCTACCGACATATATCAGGTCAGCACAGAACCTAAATGTACCATCCAACTACACTAGTGTGATTGGAAATTGTGGAAATGTAAATTAGTATCATTAGGTGATTAACATGTACCATAAGAAATATCTAATTGAGAAGGGTGACTACAGTTTGGCATCACCCTAGAAGATGATTCAATGCAAACACTTCCCTGAGAAACAAAATCTAGGTATCAACTCTTGCTCATGATACCACAGCCTGCTGAACAGTGTTTGATGTTATATTAAGATTTCTAAATTTTAGAAAGCATTATAATCTAACCATTTCAGTATAGCTGAAATCTTGTGGGTCCTCATTTTGAATCCATACTTCCTCTACAAACTCAGGAACCGACGGGGTAGAGCCATTTGCAAATAGCCATCCACCACTCTCGATTTTACGGCAATTAGGGCACTGCATCACTCCCTTCATGTTGAAAGCTGAACCAATGCAATCTGTGTAATATAATACAAAATATATGGAGATGGTTATGCTATTATCATTCCAAGATCAAGTCTTAAATACAGAGGTTACGCTATTATCATTCCAAGATCAAGTCTCAAATACAGCACTTGCAAATATGTGAACAATATAATGATTAGCATTAAAAATAATTCAAATAATAGGCTGTCCATAATGAGTACATAATATGGTGTTCTGTAGTAGTAGAAAAGATTAATTTAAGTTATTAAATGCTAGAAACGGATCTTATAATATAGATTTTGCAGTATACTATTTGCATGCATAGCAAGAAAGAACTTGGGAAAAACCCGTGAAACCAATCATTATTGGCATAGATATACGATATTCGATTTCAGGTCAATGAAAGTGGATGTCACCGTATACGTGAAATTTGACAACATAAAGCAGCCTTCTGTATCTATGACAAGATATATTTTTTTACCATGTTCTCCATATTTTCTTTGATTTTTGGACATGGACACGAGTTTCAAGTATCGAAATAGACACATTGTCTCAGCCACAAATTGAGACCGGGAACAGAATGTGTGATAATGGTCCATTTTACCATTGTACTTTGATCAATTTTAGATTTTTCCATATACAAGTTTTTGGGTCACCTGACCAAAGTGCTTCAAAAGAGAGTATCTCACCATTTCTGCAACTGACTTCAAATTCTCAACGGAATAATCTCAAGATATACTCTCCCCTATGGTTTCTTAAGTAGGTGGGGAGACCCCAAAAAGTAGCTAATTATAGAAATTTTGGAAAGTAATTTTATTTCTAATTTGCCATTTAACATCAGAATTAAACACAAAAATTGAAACGAAATGAACAGGTATCTATAGTTCACAAAATAGATCAGGTGTGGCCACGCTGAACACACTGGCGCCTCCGAGCAAATATCCTCAAGTATACCAAATATGTCTATTTCCAAACTAGTGTTACGAAAGAATTACAGGAGCACAGAGCTATCTCCTAGGGCGGAAAAGGGGCTTGAGGACAGGTCGCTCCACATTGTTTCCTACCACTGGCACGAGCCTAATAGGCAAAGGATGCAACATGGCGGCATGATGAGGATCCTATTTTACAACAGACATAAGAGATAGCACACGCACACGCTTGGGCAACCAGAAATGTGTACCAAATTGACTGCACCAAGCCCTACCAGAGTCCACTTCCTATAGGTGATATCTCCTCAAATGCCGCTGCACCTGCAGCAAGCTTGCCACATTCACGAAGCTTGAATTCAATATCGATCTTTTTGTCCGGGAATTGTACTAATTCCTCACCAAATAAGATTTCCGAGAAGCTCTTCAAAGACGTGGGATGCAGACATTAAAGTTCCCGTTCAGGTTGAAACTTTAAAATGCTTCCAGAACAGGAACGGATGATAGGATGGTAATTACCTATCAATCCACCGATATGGGCTTTTCCATTCACCCTGTTATCTGCATGTCTAGAAGAATGAGTATGCATGATCTTGTTCCATCATCTCTTTTTATACAGTCATGAGTCACCAGTTAAGTAAGACTTATATTTCTAGTAAAGATTTATATTTCATCTAGCAAAGCTATTTGAGTAAAAGTTAGAACAAGAAAACACATGAGTAATTTTTTTTCCTCGTACAAGTAGTAAGGATGTGGATCAGCAGATCCATTCAGAATCTATAAGTAGTAATTTGAGTAGTTTTTGGAACTTTTGTTTCAAAAAATCGTATTTTTTACGTTAGTTTCAAAAATCATGTTTCTCTCTCTCATACCTACTAATTTTACATACCCCTATACCCACCTTTATATCATATCAAACATTACATCAACTCCCAACTTCCACAATCTCTCTTTCTCTCTACACCTTTATATCCAATCAAACATCACTTCATATGTAATTTTTAAAATTTTCAAGGGCAAAATTGGTATAAACCAAAACCAAAAACTACAAAACCATAAAATTCATACAAATAAAACCAAACCAAACCAAAAACCTTCCTACCAAACACATCCTAAGCTTCTTGGTTTTGAAAGTTATATGATCAAATCGAATCCGAAACTTCTCTTCTCGACTTATTCATCCAAAAGGGTGTCATATATCTTGTGAAAAAAAATGAGATTGTAATGGATGTCTTGGTATATTCTTCAGTATTTGGATTTACGAAAAGATTGAGCCGGAGCATTACACAATATTGCGGAGCATTTTCTTCTGGGGAGTGGGTGGGTGGGTGGTTATGTCTTTGTGTTCTGCTTTCTATGAGATCCTCCTGTAAGTAGAGAAGACTATACTATCTTGGAATTCTGAAGAAGTCCCATTTATAATATAAGGCCAAAACCTTTTGTATTTTAAAATTTTTACCATTCCTTCCAAAAACGTGGAATTTTTCTCACATGCCATACAAAAAAGAAATGAAATAGACTTTTTGTGCAAATTAGAGGAATATAGAGAGGTAAAAATATGATATCAAAGAGTTTGATTTGTCAGAGCGACTACTTTTAGGGAATAGAGGAATAATTGGTAAGTTGTTTTGCAGAAGTCGCCATCACTGTAATGCTTATTTCTGTCTCTTGACAGATGGTGGGTTCACTTAACAGAACACCAACATATTTATGTGAAACTGACGAAAAAACACACCAAACAGAAACCCCCACAGCATACCTTTTCTGCACCACCTAAAATGGATTATCCGAAGATTCTGAAAAATTGTATACCCTTTGGTCAATCTCAAATCGTGTCATATCTTTGTCTATTATCTTAAAATCAATAACCAATATTACCCTATCCATGCAGACCCCATAATAGTTCTGCACCATTTTCAACTTTTCGACGGCCTCCAACCATCAGTACGCACTCCACCCTCCTAACATGTAATGAAAACTAACTCATCCTCACTTATGCTTGTCTTCAACCCAACTGCCACTAGAACCAAGTACATACCACTCAAACCTTTTTGAGCTACAAGAAAACCCCTCTTAGGTTTCTTAAAAACCTTCTATTTATCTTGAAATTACATTGTCGTTATCGCCGATAACCAAACAAAGTCTCACTCCACACCTGCAGCATTTGTATCAAATCCTATCTTAAACAGTCTCAGAAGTCCAAAGGTCAAAACAAGGAGCTGGAATCAAAACTCTAAACTTAAGAACAAACGAAGTTTTCAACAGATACAGAATCACATTACAATTTACATTAATCACCATGCGTTCACTAAATTCAAAAGCATCACATGTAGGAACATGCAAAACCAGAAAACCTAAATCAAACAAAAAAAAAGGGGGCATAAACATTGGAAAGTTTAAGCTGATAAAACGATCTGTTTACATAAAAATAAAACTACATCAGCAAAATTAGAACAAACAAACAAACAAAGGAGGATTCAATTCACCGAGATGGAAGTCGTGGCCGCATTGTAGCTTGGCAATGGATCGCTGTGCTTGATCTGCGACCAAATCGAGGCAAATCGAGCATGAAACCGACGACGGGGAAGACGTCTTATTGTTGTGTTCATTTACAGAGACACTACTAGTGACCGGAGAGCCCACCATGGATGGTCTATTTTATGCTGGATGATGATTTTATTTTCTTCTAGTTTGAAATCAGAAAGTTAAATTCGCATGTTAAATTTAGCTGATTTTAAGATTAAGAGATAAGCTTAGAGAAATATTGTGCCGGAATTTGACCGAGAGAAGTTTTTAGGACAAACGGGAAGAGGCAAAATCCGGCTGGCAGCTCGTCGATCGGTCCCCTCTATCCGTCTATCCCCTACATTCCCCACCCTCTCTCTTCCTGCTCTTGTAACCTTTTAACTTTAGGACAATCGCATTAAATGGTCCCTATATTTTGAAAATATTTGTAAAAAAATCTTTAAACACCAATTTTTTAAATTTTGATCCATTTACTAAAAAAAAAAATGTTTTGAACTTTAATTTCGATCAAATTCAATTTAAAATAGCAATAAGCATGCATGATAATTGCTAATTACATGGATAAAAATGTCAGATTCACTTATTTTCTTTGTCAAATTTACTTATTTTCTCCGTCCTCTACAAAGAGAAAAAAATGGAGAGGTAGTTTGTTGAAGGAATTCTCATCCCTCGCTCACATGCAACGAACATCCTTCTGACTGGTCACATAAACTAGAATATAGTTACTTGGTTTGATTATTTTAGTATAAATTTTTTTCAAAACCGCAATGATTTTCAAATAAAATAGAAAATTAACGAAATTTGGAAAAAATTTCAAAATTTTGATATTTTAGAAATGCCGAGAAAATGCATGCTTCCGAAAATCGGAACGTATTATAGATTTCTGTAATTTTTTGGATGAAAATTAGAATCGACTTTTTCATTACCAAAAATTTTGATAGTTTTTTGAAACACCCAATTTATGATCCGATCCGTTCGATTTTCAACCCTATTCGGAGTTGAATTTAAAATCAATAGAGTAAAAAAAAAAATTGTGATTTGGATATGTACATATATTGTGTAATATAAAATATACAAAAAATTATTTTGAAAAAATAAAGTTCAATGTCAAAATCTCAAAACATTAAAATGAAAACTGAAATTAAAATTAAAAACTAAAATGAAATTAAAATTGAAAAAACTCGAGAAATAAATATGTAGAAGGTGAATATATATAAAATCCCATTTAAATTAAAATCAACCCAGTTGATGATTTTTTGATGTGAATTTTCATTAAAACTAGTACAAATTTGAAGAAACACGTTAATTAAAAATGCAATGAATAGCAGTTTGAGCAATCTCAAAAAACTGTGAGTCATGAGAATACTGATATTTCTTTTGGTAATTTGTGTTTGTACTAATTAATTAGATATATCCTTGTGGTGGAATCATGTTCGTTCTATCACCAGTACGTAACACTTGGGAAGAGGTCATATATATAATTAATATATTTGTGCGTCCATGAAATGAAAGCTGCACACTGTACGTATCATCTTTGTTGCATGGTGCAACGGTTCAACAAGGAAACACACGAATTCGAGTTCAAAGACGTTTTACAAGCATTGGACATGCTCGATCATGTTGTACTTCTAGATCTAGACTATACCAAAAGAAAATCACCTGAATTGCCAACATATTGTAACTCGACAGCCAGGGGCGGAGCCAGGAAAGTCGTGATGGGGGAGCGACTTTATACGGATGCCCCCGGAAAAAAAAATCGGGTCGGGTTATTAAATAGACGAATCGGATCTAAAAAAAACTTAAACAAATGCATTTTCACAAAACCAAAACACATTTATCCATTGATCAACCTAAATCAACAAAAAAAA
>JAOTQG010079503.1:0-13980 GCA_025631175.1 Iris virginica
GGGTTGAAACGGGTTAAGCTGTTTAGCAGGTTAAAACATGTTAAAATGGGTTAATGGGTAACAAATTGACAGGCCTACTCTTAATTTTCTTCCTCTCTTTTATTTAATAATTTTTTTCTCCATCTTTTATTTTTATTTTTTACTACTGACTTCAAAAATACTGAGTGTCAATTTTTGAAATTCTTAAACCTAAATTTTCTAAATTTTGTATAGTATAATAATGTTTAGTATTTTGGAAGCAGGGATGCAAGGCAAGGGGGATTAAGCTATGCGGAGCACTGGTGGCAGCGGGGCTGATCGCTGCAGCCGCCGCGCATTCCTCAAAAAATCGGCACCGTAAGAAGTATGGAGTAGTGACATTCACGGATTGCCGTTCGGATCTCCAACCACCTCTTTCCAGTCATAACTTTGGTAAGTCGTCCAGCTTTTTCCGTCAACCATACTCCATCCGTTTCAAATTGGTTGAGGTTTAAGGTTAGATTACACAAACCAATAAATACATTAAATATATTTTAATTTTCTAATTTTGTCCCTTTTTTTTACAAAGAATGTCTTTTTAAATTGAATACAATAGTAACTTAAAAAAAGTGTAAAAAAAATATGCAAGACATCAACTATTTTGAAACACTTTTTTATTTCCAAAAAATTAACTATTGTAAAACTAATGGAATGAAGTATTGGAGTTTGGGGTCAAATGCATGCGCATATGATTCTGAATTCTCACCAAAAAAAAAAAATATACGATTCTGAATTTGTACTTTGTCATAACTAACTCCAAAATAAGTGGTCTGTCGGATATTGCACGTCGGATTTTGCAGCAACAGCATGTCAGATATTATAAGTACTTCCATTAAATATTGACGGAGGTGGGAAATTAAGAACTTACGTTAAATACTTCTAGTGAAGCTTAACTGACACCATACGAAAGTACTACTCCCTCCCTTCCTAAAATAAATGATATTATTTGTTTCCGTTCCACAACATGGTGTGTTTTTATGGATATTTCTCTCTTTTTTTTTTTTTTTTGATTTTTCTCTCTTATTGGTTTCACAATTTTTCTATCTATCTATCTATTATTTTTTACTTTAGTCATTACAAAACCTCAAAAACCAAATCAAAAAATCATCCATCCAAACACGTCCTAAATTTTTTATGAGAACAATTATTTACAAAACACATAATTACTTAGTTTAATACACATAATTTTGTAACAAAAATAATATTTATTAAAAAGTCTTTTATATCCTTTTAAAAAATAATATTATTATTAATTTTGTAAATACTTAATACAATACACAAATATACTCTCTCGGCCCCTCCGTTCCACAATAGTGGTCTTTTTAGAAATTGTAAAATGTTCCAAAATAATTGTCCTTTTACAAATTTATACTCAATTTTTCCTAAATTACCCTTTACTCTTAAAGCATTAATGAATGAAGAATTTCAATAGACTTTTAACTCTAGAGTATTAATTGAAGGACAAAAGTGGAATAATAGAAGATAATAAAGCAAATCTTGATTTTTGTGCTTCATACTAAAAGGACTACTATTGCGAAACGTCGGAGGGAGTATATTTGTAAATAAATAAAATTTTAAAATTATAATTCTCTATTATAACCCAAAATTTAACAAAATGTTAATACTTTTAAACCCTAGCTTATGTGGGGTATAACTTCAAAGAATTGTTGCACAGTTCTATGTGAGATACAATTTGTTTGTTTAAAGAAAAAATTAGAAATGTGCCTCTTCGTTTTTTATTCTAGGCCTAGCTGTTGTGATGTGTCTTGTTTTGACTTTATATCCGTCAGTCTTGCTCTTGTTGAGCAGTGTATCAATTTGAATCTGATTTCAAGTTTCAATCTCTTTTATATGAAATGTGTTGGCATTGGCGTCGTCAATATCGTATCTTCCATCACATTTTGGGTGGATGGATGCGACCTGCGTAATCGTACAATGTATATGAAAATGCAATGGATGAATAGGGTACCCAGTTAATTACTTGTTCCAGATATAGCTTACAAACATATAGCCAAATTGCGCAGACATGATCTGGGGTTGATTTTAGATCTCACTTGAAAGTATTTTGTATTTCAAGGAATTAAGGGTTTATTAATAAAAGAATCAAGGGTTTATCTATTGAGGAAGAGAAGATAAAAGTGGAAGCAAAATTAATGTGATTTAAATAAATTTAATTTATTTGTTAATTTTTGAAGTAGAATTAAAAAATAACATTAATAATTTTAAAAAGGGATAAAATAGGTACATGAGTGTTTTAAAATTAGAAAATAATTTTTAAAATGTGTATTACGTATAATTATGTATTATACTTAGCAGTTGTGTGCTTTGTAAATAGCCGCTCCCTTTTTACAAGTTAAATTTTATTTTAAAATAGTTATTATTTTAAAAATTTTAGGTTGTTTTTACCCCTACTTTCTTAAATTACTCTCTTATTCTCTCAATTACTAATAACATTTATCTCTTTTGCTATTAATAAAGAGAGACTATTCAACGAGGATAAATTTGTTAATACATATTATTTCTTAATATGTGTGCATAAGTCTAAAGGTCCACTATTGCGTAACGGAGGGACTATTTTATAATTTATGATCAAAAATAAAATAGTTTAGTTCATCTATAATATAAATTAGATTGCATATTAATCCACTATTAACAATAACAAATTTAACGGTTGAGATAGAAATACACACTATTCTCACGTATACTCCTGCACGCCTTATATCTCACCTACACACTACACACAACGTCACTATATATACTCTTCACCAACATACATCACCACACACTCTTCTCACATTCTTCCTCATCCATAACACACAACTTCACACATTTTTTCACTAAAAGTTAATATTTCTTTTTACAATTTTTATAAATATATTTTTTTAAAATTCCATACCATACACGAACATTTCTAGCTAGTTTTGGTAGATAGGGAGTAGTATTCAATGAAAGGGAGGGCAGGGCAGCACGTTGATTTGGCCAAAATCGGGCCTAGGAATATAGTGAAGTTTGGGTGAGATATAAGCACTCCAATCCATTAAATGATGGTGGAGGGAGGGTAAAGAACTTCCGTTAATACCATTAATGAAGCTTAGCTGACACAATACAAGAATGGCGCATGAGATATATATGGCGTCCTTATTAAGAGTACTAACCTATGGTGGTATGGTTGACTTAATAGGGCCAATGGACTGGCGAGCGAACATGACACATGGCTACGTGGGCTAATTATTAGGTAGGGCAGAGAAAGAAACATTAGCGAGAGGCCATCGACACATTGCTTACTTTAATTTTCATTTATGGCTTCAATTTTTAAATTATACTATATGATTAAATAAAGTAAATGTTAAGAAACGGTTAGAGAGATATTCCCTCCGTTTCAAAATATTTGATGTTTAAGATTTATTACGATAACTAAGAAGTACATTAAATATCTCTTATTTTTTTATTTTTATCCTTTCAAATCTCTTCAAATTCTTCACTCATTAATTTTTAAAACATTAGTTATTTCTTAGTCTTTAATTGAGATAAGAGGACAATTTAGGAAAAATGTAACAAAAATGTTTAAAACATTAACTATTTTGAAACAATTTATTATTTTCAAGAGGTCAATTAATTATTTGTGAAACGGAGGAAATAAATTATCAGATGATCTGATGAGCGCCTAGGCGCTCCGTTCTATTAGGAGCGCCCAATGCACATATATGTTATAAATTATGCACATATACGTGTTATAGAATGCACATATTAATTATGCATATATACGTGATATAATTAATATGTACATTTTATAACACGTGTATATGTACATAATTTATAACATATATGTTCATTGGACGCTCCTAAGAGAATGGAGCGCTCGTTAGAATTTGTAGTAAATTATAGGAACAAAGTATTGGAAATCTGAGATAAAAGATAATCAAATTAATCACTAAGCCCCCATAATTGTATGTATGATTGCAATTATTTTGGTATATTTCATAATTTCAGGATTTTATCACTCCGCCATCCTCAACACACATTCTATAAAAGGTGGAGAAAACCTATGGGACGTAGCAGTTAGAAGCTACGCTGCCTTTGCAAGCTCAAAGAAATGCAACAAACATTTCTCCGATATGGCTGACTTGAACTTCCTCATGAGCAAGGCCATCGACAACCCGTCCTTGACACCATCGTCGTCCTTGCGAACCTCGTTGATCTCGTTGTTTGAGGACCCCATCTTCGACAGCTCTAATGAAATGCAGCGGGAGATCGGGCTAGACGACTACATCGGCTGCTCTTCGATTCACGGTGTAGGTCCGTCCATCGGCATATTTGATACGATACATGATGGAAGATTGGATTGCGCGTGTGTTTACCCATCGCCGTTGCATTCGAGGGAGCAAATACAAGAGCTGGTTGATAGTATGAAGACGATTCTTACCGATGGTTAATTAGATGATGCATCACTCAATGATATATTAATTTACTGTACTGGTTAATTGGTATAATAAATGTTGAATGAATAATTAATTCATAATTATTAAGTTATTTTTTTAATTGAAAGCTAAAATTAAATTAATGAATATTTAGATTATCATATTGTAATTATTGTATATTTCATTTTATAATATAAATTATAATAATGTTTTGTGTGCTTACTATTGCGCCTCATAGTCAAGTTTAATTATATATCAATATGTCTTTAATCATTTTGTAAGTAATCATGCTTTGTTTTTGTTTGCTTACCGCTAGACTGCATATCGTCAAATTTAATTATTTATGATCATTTCGTAAGTTATAATGCTTATTAATTCATAATTATTGAGTTACATGTTATGAACGCTTAAATCAAATAAATATTTGAATTCGTTATATTGTACTTATTGATAAATAATTAATTGACATGAATTACGATAATACTTTATGCTTGTCGTATAGTCAAATTTGATTATAAATTACTCCTTTACAACTCTAGTTTTCAGAAATTTAACATGAAATTAATTTAATTTAAAAGTATTTGAAAATAAACCAAAAAATTTACAAAAATAACTTGGAAATATTTTGGATTGGAATTTGGATATTTCGTAGTTTTAAATCATATTCCGATTTGAAAAATTTTGAAAAAAATTGGAAATAGAATTTCAAATATTTGAATGAAAATACTCAGTCTAAAATCGAATTTTTTTCGAATCCTAGTCGACAAAAATTGCAAATTTTGATCTGATTTCATCCCAAACTAAAATGCTTAGGCTTGAATAGACAAATGATTTTTGTGAATGTGATATTTTTAATTATTATAGTTTAAAAATATTTCATCCGCAAGTTAAATGAGTAATATTTAATATTTTTTGTTTCAAAAACTAAGTGTACGCTCGTTAGGTTAGTTTTTGAATTTTTTGGTTGAAATGTCGAGTTTTTCTCTTCCCTTGATTGATTTAAAAACCATTATCCTAATTTTATATACTCTTATATTCATCTTCATATCTTTTTAAATATCACATCAATTTCACAATTATCGTTCTTTTTATTTTTCACTTCATCTCTAATATTTAATTTTTGAAAAACTTAAGATGCAAAATAAATATAAATTAAAATTCAATTAAATACCATAAAATTATAGAATTTATATAAATAAATCAAAATAAAAGAAAAAACCATCGTACTAAACGCAATCTGAAAAGGGCAAATTATACTGTGCGCCTAGGCACACGGTGCTAGGTGTGCCCAAATACACATAAATATAAGAAATTATATAAATAATGTGATATAAAATGTACATAATAATAATATAATTTATGTATATTTTATATCATATTATGTAAATAATTTATTATATTTATGTGTATTTTGACGTAATTAATACACCTAGCACACGGTATACCAACGGGTCTAAAAAGTGCGCTCATTTCGGATTTTATTATCGAACCAAAAGATAACCCAAAAAAAATCGATGATCGACCATCTTTGGCTCTTTCCTTTGGGGGAAGTCAGTTCCCACTTCTGCTGCTGCAGTTGCTACTACTGCCAAACTCATACATCAAATCAAACACTAAAAAGAAATTACTCGTTCCAATTGACGGATGCGTTGGGCAAAAACCAATTTTCCTACTCTACTGCTACTGAGTACTACTACTGCCTACTGCCACTGTACATCTAACCCAAGAAACACCAAGAATCTTCCCTCTCTCCCTATAATGTCCGGCGAAGCCTCTGATTCAGACCCAACCTCCCGCCAAGTCGGCGGCACAGAGCACAGCTGGTGTAAAGCTGTGCCCACCGGCACCGGCATAACCGTCCTCGCCCTCCTCCTCTCCAAACCCCCCAACCTCCCTCTTCTCCAATCTGCCGTCCACTTCCTCCAAAATTCCCACCCCGTCCTCCGCTCCCAACTCCACTTCGACCCCTCAACGAACACCTTCTCCTTCACCACCCCCTCCTCCCCTCCTCACCTCCAAGTCCAATCCTTCGATCTCCCCTCCACGGCCCAGATGGATTTCAACTCAATCATCGAGCACGAAATGAACATTAACCCGTGGATCAATCCTGACCCTCCGTCGGACCTCTTCTTCGCGAGCGCTTATACCTTGGCGAATGGCAAGTGGGTTGTGGTGCTGAGGGTTCATACGGCAGCTTGTGATAGGGCCGCGGCGGCGTGGTTGCTTCGGGAGCTGTTGGTGCTGGTGGGAAGTGGAGGGGCAGGGATGGAATTGGGGAAAGAAGGGGAGGTTCGTTTGGGAGTTGAGGAGTATGTTCCTAGTGGGAAAGGTAATAAACCGTTTTGGGCGCGTGGGGTGGACATGCTTGGGTATTCTGTGAATTCGTTCAGGTTGGCTAACTTGGAGTTTAAGGACGCGCGGTCGCCTCGATCGTCGGAGTTTGTGAGGTTTAAGATTAACTCCGAGGATACTGATCGGATCATTTCTGTAAGTTCCTTTTGTTTTTTTTTTTTGGGGGTTATTAGTTACGCTCCAAAAAGATATATGCGAAATGCCAATGCACTTGCGGGTAACATGCCAAGTTCACATTGAAATTAAAGTAGTGTTTGGACCAAATAAAGGTCATGGAATCTTTGGCAATAAATCGAATGATTCGTTGTATATGCTGTAGGACATGTGATTAGCGTTGGGTCATTTTTTGTGATCATTGTGAGCATCAACCAACTTTCTGTCCAAAAATGTTGTGATATTTTTTAATTCCCAACATTAGGCCTAAAACAAAATACTACTAACTCGGGCTTCTTCATGGATATAAAGGAATACTCAGTTTTGGTGAGGAAGGACTAAGGAGCAATTAAACGTAGTAACATAGCGGTAATGGTTTAATGATCTCACCAAATTTAAAGGGGTTCGTCGGCCCCGCCTCATGATGCCCATACTAATCAGCTAAAACTCGTTCGACAATGCTTACGTTGAACAACTTGATCAATGTGATTGGCTACCAATCAGCTTTGGGGCATCATGTAATCTAACAAAATGTTGCTGGGAGTTTCCTATCACTTTAATTGGAGGTAAAGGAGTTTAGATGATGTATTGTAAGATCTTTGGATTTTGCTACCATTATTCATTCAATAATTTTATGGGGCTTCACAACCAAACATTTTCATAAGCATGGACTTTGGCTTATTTCTGCTACTTCTATGTTGACCTTCTTGTGGCATTAAACTTTTGTTATTGAACCTAGATCAGGAGTTGAATTGAAATCTATAAAATCATCTGGGATGGGGAGTAATGTGGCCAAGGCTGATCATATGGTCACAAACAGGACAAACAACACGCCTAGAATGTTGAAGAAAGAAGGGGATGAAGAGCTAAGCCTACATCAGAAGTATATAGAAAATCTATGGAGAATGCATTAAGTGGTTGTACGGTATCACCAACTTGTCATGACGTACAACTCTTTAATACATTCCGTGCACTTTTTAATATAATTTTGATGTGACTATACTAGTTGGAAAAATGAGAGCAGAGATTGAGCTATATATTGGAGGATGAACTTTGTTTCAATTAACCACCTCTTTTACGGTGCAAGGGAATGTGAGAGCAGTCAAAGTGGTAGAATCAGAATGTGTTGTGGTAACTATGAGAAAGCTTGTACTTTGGTCAAAGCAATATTGGAAAATCAAATTCAACTCTTGGGATTTCCCCACCTGACCTTCAAAGATGTACATTGGTCTTTCGACAACCGTTCTTCATGACTTGTTGGCAATGAGGCTGAAACATGAGGAGTTAGAGTATCATCTGCTTTGTTTTTCGAGAATTACATTTCTTCTACTACATATCCAAGAAATTCCACGGGATATTTGAGATGGGTGTTGGATGTTTGGAATTCGTATGTAAAGTTCAAATTGGGTAAGCATTGAAGATTGTTTATTTCTATTTAAGGTCCAAAAATAATCTTTCACAGAAAGTTTCTTTGTGATTAACTGAATGAAAAACATTGCAGTTTTCTATTAATTACTTGCTACCTTTCAGTTTTCGTTTGAGGAGGGCACAACATTGTCGATATGTGCAATGTTGGAATGCATATTGGTTATCTCCGTGCACCATGTTATCATGGTGATATAAACCAATTCAATGATGCCGTGACACAGCTATAATGTGACTGGTTGGTGGTGTTTTTTGGCCTTTTTGCATGTTCCTTTTGAATTTTAGTGTGGCATAATTTAATGGGTTTGTGACACCACGTCACTCTGGTGATGTGTTCACGGTGATAATGAATATTTATTCATGCTGTTGAGGCATATTTTATTGGCAAAATATTGGTTACTTCAAAATCAGTATGCATGACATTTTAGTGGAATACACGCCTCCGCACCCCCCACAGACGAACAAATATGTAAATATATATTACTCAGTTCAATTTTCATTGGAATAGAACAAGTCCGCATGCATTCTAAATGTTCGATTTCAAGAACGTTACTTGGCCTTTATTATTTGAGTTCTTACAAATCAAAGGAAGTTTCATAAGTACCTTCATGCGCAAGTAATTAGCTTTTGACCTATTAGTTCCTGTGTGATGCTTCCTAACTGCAGCTCCCAGGGGCTCGATTACTTGATTGATTTCCTTTTTGAGTTCAGCAAATTAGCCTGTTCTTCACTAGCTTGCTCACAATACCGAGCTCTTGTGACCACACTTGCTATTGAATACTTGAGCACCTTTCAACGTTGGAAATCTTGCTAGGAAAAGAATCTGTGGAGTTGAACAGATTACAGGTGGATTGTGCATTATGATTATGCATTTCTTCTTAGAATCTGGCAGAAAGTTGTCAAGCTTGACATACATTTGCTTTTTGATATATTAGTTAATTATATTCGTAAGCCAAGGTGATGTAATCCATGTGCACTAGGAGTATACACTAGAAAAGCAAAAGCTATGCCCCTATATCAATTCAGTGTCTAAAGGCCTCAATGTTGAACTTGCTCTATTATTGGTTGAGCGAGTCATCACCCAAGTCTGTGGATAGCTTGTTGATAATTTTGAGGGATTTTTGTCAAGCTTGACGTAAATTGCTTGTTCCTTCCCTCTCAAATGACATCAGACTTTAGATATGGTAAATTCACAAGCTGGTTTTTTGGTGTTTTTACTTTTGAATAGTCCCACTTACATTTGTTTCAGGCATTATCATGTTTGCACGTTTAGTATCATGATTGGTTTGTAATGCCCCTTGTGCAACATGCTTCTATGCAGGACACAAATTAGGGCATGTTAAGATTATTTATACGTTGTTTCTCCCTTTTTTCCTAGATGCATGAGACCACCGGGAAATTCAATTCTAATTATGCAAAGCTTATTTAAGCAAGTGAAATTGCATTGTATACTCGTAAAACTGAGTTGTAAAATGCTGTCTTTGATTCTGTCCAACTTTGTGGATGATTTGATGTGAATCTCAGGATATGGTACCGTTTCAGCATGGAATATTGTTCATGTGACTTGAAACTTTCAGGGTTGCAAGTCGAGAGGGATCAAACTATGTGGACTACTATCTGCAGCTGCATTAATTGCTGCCCGTTCTTCTAAGAACATTCTAGATGATCAGTGGGAGAAGTATTCAGTTGCCACACTGGTCGACTGCCGTTCAATTCTTGATCCTGTTCTTTCTTGTCATGATGTTGGTAAGCCTGTCTTCTGTGCTTACCTACCTCTTGAATCAATGATCAGTGCTGTCATAACACTGTTCCACCTTGGCCTATAACATGGATTCAACTGTTGTAAAGACAACAACAATGAATCAATCAAGATAACATGAAATACAAATATGATGTTTTGAAACTGATTATCGTCTCTCTCTCTCTCTCTCTCTCTCTCTCTCACACACACACACACACACACACACACACACAGAGGATACAGACTACAAAAGCAAACTGTCTGGTTACTAGGATGTATCTGCAATTCAATATTATTTCCAATCATGAATGCTATATTTGTCTGCTTTCTGTTGAGTTGATGAATTAGTTCAAAAAGTTAGTTATTGCATCTTATATTGCAACTTTCCCTTGTTTTTTTTTTCATTAAAACAATCATAATTTGACCCACGTTTGGATAGATGGTCCTTGTGATGTGTGATTCCATTTTTGTGAATGTGCATCACATTGTGACCATTTTACTCTTGTGCTGAATATATTCTCCTAGAGAAAGATTAGCGAGTCTCGCATAATTTCTTCATAGCAGAAGGCGGCAATCAGCTAATTTTACTTTGATAGTGATTGTCAACATATTAAGTTTTTCCTCCCACACATTTCTTCTTTTAGCATGTATCTTATTTGAGAAATTCAGGAAGTATGTCTGACCTTAATACAAGATTATATCAAAAACCATTATTAAATGTAATATTTATTATCTTTGATTTGCTGACTGCAATAGCCTAAATGATGCAGGATTCTTCCATTCTGCCATTATAAACTCACATGACATAAAGGGAGGGGAAGATGTATGGGAGCTGGCAAAAAGAACCTATGGGTCCTATGAAAATGCTAAGAACAACAATAAGCATTTCACAGATATGGCTGATCTCAACTTCCTCATGTGCAGGGCCATAGAAAATCCTGGCTTGACACCGTCAGCGTCATTGAGAACTTCAGTTGTGTCTGTATTTGAGGACCCTGTGATCGACAATGTTAATGAATTTCATCAAGAGGTTGGATTAGAGGACTATGTTGGGTGTGCTTCAATTCACGGTGTAGGCCCTTCCATAGCTATATTTGACACGATACGTGATGGGGAACTGGACTGTTCATGCATCTATCCATCCCCACTCCATTCCCGGGAACAGATGCAAGAAATTGTTGATAACATGAAGAAAATTCTTCTGGATGGTTGCAACTAAATTGGACATATCACCAACTTGAGGCCCTGATAAGTTGTCCTCAATTTGAGTAATACCCCTTCGCCTCTCGTCCACCCTTGGACATTAAGGTGTAGCGGCAGACCTGAAGCCTGGCATACAGGGGAGGTTTCCATTTGACCTTGAGAATTATTCTTGGGGATGTTACATATCCATGTATGTATTCTTATGAGTCATTGTAAAACATTATTGTTGTGCAATAAAATCCATTTTATCCACATTTCTTTCTTTTGATTCACGAGAACGAGATTACATTTTGCGTGTGCTGTTTTTTTGTTCCTCCTGATACCGGTCGTTAACGGCTTAACGACTCCTCTCTGTAGTCTTCTGATTCATGTAATTTTCATTTACCTTTGATATTCTTCCAGCCTGGGAATTTTGGTCTATTTTTCTGGTGCAAACTCTTGGCTGTTTGGAAGGTATTGTATCTCACATTAACCAACAAACTTTGTTGCTCAGCAAAAAAAAAAATGGCTTATGTGATATATTTTTTCAATGTCTAAACTAATTTGGTTAAACTTAAATATATATACGATTGCCAGCTTAAAAGACAGTGATAGCTGACCCAACAACCTCTCAACGTTACCATCCAAATTGAGAAAATTTCAACCCAAACACACGTCACACAAATTCCCCCTCCCCTCCCCTTCCCGCCCCACCACCACTCCCCACACCAGAGAGAGAGAGAGAGAGAGAGAGAGAGAGAATAATATTGACTCATCCAGAAGCTTGAGAGCGGCAACCAACAACCGTAATAAATCAAAAATCTGTCAGCTAGTTGATTGATTAATTAGGTCAGTTAGTATAGTAGGTTGATCCCACCCTTTGGTGGAGTGTGGAAGGACACCAGAAAATCAAGAGACCGACGACCAACTCCATCACTGATTCTGTGATTCATAATCTTTTAATTTTCCACTGAAATTTTGTTGTTAGTTTTTCTTTTAATTTCTCCCCTCCAAATTCAGCACTAGTACTATATAACTTCACATTTCATTTACATCTCGTGCTTCATCGATAGCATTCACACGAGCAATGTGACCGAACAAGTAGTTATAAAATGATCCTCTCGATCGGCCTCCTCCTCCTCGCACCTTAAGTAGGTTTCATCATTCCGTAAATTAACCAAGTCAAATGCAGCTTCTTCATATATACAATAAACTCATCAGATTCCGCGGTCCATAAATTGAATGATGATAAAGTCCTACTACCTAAGGTGCGAGGATGAAATCGAAGCTGCATTTGACTAGTTAAGCTACGGGAGGAAATATGATGAATTGGTGAAAGAGAAGGCAGAAAATCACCTCTATATATATATAGGGAATGAATATTTCTAACCATGGCCTTTGGACAAAAGAAAAGAAAATGCCACCCGGCCATCTTGTTGAAAACTGATCATCAAGCATGTGTAGTACGTACGTAGTAACAGGATCATCCATTACATAATTAACATGGAGTCAATATATATATATAGTCCAATCCTAATTAATAAGCACTAGAAAGAGAGTTGCCAAAAGCACAACTTCTCTCTTCTCTAATTGTACTCAAAATTAATTAAATCATGTTTTTTCTAGCTTTTAATTCCTCCTAATTAATCAAATGAACTCTTGAACTAAATGCCCAAAATCAAACTTGCCATTACAGCATTCCACAGCACTCACCACTTCTTGGAAAGCAGTTACACTACATGGAACCACCAGCCCATCCTTCTGCTGGTACCCGAACTCGTCCGATGCTTTCTCCAACAACATCTTGAATAGAGGGTGGGAGAGGAAGCCGGTGGGGACGACGAACCGTTGTCTCTCCTCTCCTACGTATAACGCGAAGAATCCGGTTGGCGTCGTGCAGCTGGATGATGAGCCACCAGCTTGTTCACTGTCCCTTATAAGCAAGCATTCATGATGCGATGGCTCGCGATTGCCATTGCTTCTAACCTTAACCTTCTTGGCTAGTTTCTTCACTGAACCTATCTTCTTTCCGATCATGTTTGGGGAGAGAGAGAGAGAGAGAGAGAGAGGTGGAGGAGTCTTGTGTGATGATGAATGATGGAGTAGGGAGAAGAGAGAGTGGGTGATGAGGAATTTGTAATGGGGTTAGGAGAGGCCGGGGAATGTCCGAGAGATTACTCTTTTGACTTTGAAAATGATTCTGAACCTACGTTTTTTTTGGGTTTGATTTATAGTAACTTTTGAAAAAAATAAAATAAAGGAAAGACAAAATTTGAATTAAAAAGTTTCTGTGACTGTTTAATTAGCCAAAAAATTTAGTAAGAAGCTTTTTCAAAAAAATAAAATTTTATTAAGTTTGTAGGATAAGATTTATGGGAAAGTGTTTCCTGTATTTTTTTTTAAAAATCACAGTTATAAATCTTTTTTGCGTCATTCAAACACGTTTTAATTTTACAAAAAATAAAAAAATTTTAACATACTTTCTTCTTTTTCTTACATTTTTCATGCCATCCAAAGCCATCTATGCATGTATACTTTGATTTTTCAATAGGTAGGAGTAGGAGCAAATAGATATGAATTAATATGCTGAAATCTCTATAAACAAGTAGTATTAATATATATATATATATATGTAGTCGCTCAAATGAGAACCTAAATATCGTAGGAACTATAGGAATCAAAGACACAATA
>JAOTQG010079725.1:0-13976 GCA_025631175.1 Iris virginica
ATTTGCTGGAGAGAGACAAACCCAGATTTGGCATTGTGTTGGAACGTGTTTGGATTGTTTTGACTGATTTGTGCATCAGTAATGTCTTTACTATCGTTAGTCGGAGATGGTAAGTGTTGGTGTAATCTTACACTAGATGGGCAAGAGCAACTTTGTAATTATTTAGTTCCCTGTATATAACGTTCACTGTATTTAGTATTTGCCGTCTTTTGCAGTTATTTTGCTCTAAAATACTTCTTCCACCATTTTGAAATCAACATTATTTTTTTCTCGATTAAAAAGTTAACATGAGATTTTATCAAATTGATATCAACAATATTTTCTATAAATTCAAAACATGTAATTTATTTTAAATAAATACTTGATCAAATTAACATATTTTAGGACAGAGCTAGCCTATAGTATGTTTTAAAATATTTTTTTAAAAAAATCTCTTCCTGTTTTTTCCCCTCCCCTCTCCCCTATCCACCCCCCCCCCCCCAACCCCCCAACTTTTTACTGGTAATAATAGAAAGTTGTAACGTGATTGTTTTGCCTTTTTTTGAGTCCCATGCAAAAATTTGAACCAAACAAGAGAACATAAACATAAAACAAAGGGAGATGACAAGGAACTAATAAACGGCTCAGCTAACTGGACGGCCAACACTAATTTAACAAAACCAATCATCTGCCTCGCTCTCAGCAAATCCGCGACCTTGTTTCTGTTTGCTCACAGTTTATCCGTTAACAATATGAGGTTTCCATTTCCTATCCATCAAATTCACCAATTCCTACATCATAAAAACACCCATACTGTGTGCCAGCTGAGAGTCGATACTGTGTGAAAATGGCAGAACTGCACATGGAAACGGTGGAGGAGAATCGAACCATCGATAAGGAAAATATAGATGACCAAGATGAAGAAAAAGAGAGGGAAGAGCATGCCGACAGGGATAAATTATTTCTCAGACAGCTGAATATGATTGTCATACTTTCATTTCTGTCATTACCAGCCGAAGAATGCTTGGAATTTCAGGATCAAGAAAAATTAGAGATTGTCAGAGATCATAATGCTGCAGCCAAGCAGGTCGACTCACACTTGCAAACACAGAGACGGCGAGAAGTTAATGGTTTCAAAGGACAAAAGGGGAGATTTCAAACGAGCGTTCGAGATTGCAGGTATGCATTGCTATATTAAAGTTATAGACATAACATCAGCTCTGCAATTAATTTGATCAACAGAAACATGCTTTTATATAACCCTCTTCAGGCACTGCAGAAGAATGTGAGTTGTATACACAAATGTAAGATAGAAGGATCCCAACAGCAAAGGAAGGGTATCCGAGCCTCGGGCACAAACCCACAAACATCTCATCCTTGATCTTAGCCAAAAGGTCGAGAAAGGTAAAGCACAGGCACAAACCCACAAACATCCTATCATAGAATTAAGTAGCATTTTATGAATTTTATAGGTACGGGCATAAGCCCCACAAGGATCAGATCATAGTGTAACATTTACAGTTTGACTCACATCAACCATTACACTGTAATGCTGATTCTTTTAGAATCAGCATGTTGCAACATCTTAAGAATTTTTGAATGAACGGGCACAAACCCACAAGCAAAAGAAATATTTGTCCAACATTTTCTAGTTTTTGTGTGCGTGTGGGGGATGAACCCACAAGGAGCAGCAGCACATCCACATAAAGTTTAAGATTCCAATATTGTTGTACGCACGGGCACAGCCGCATGATCATTTAGCAGTTTTCAGACAGTTAATAACACAACCTCAATGGACACAGATACAACATTGACATTCTGTCTGTGAAATAGTCCAAACTTACATAGACATAGCTAATTGTAGTTTAATTTATCTTCGGTAGTCAGAGTTATGGCAAGAAAATTCTCTTCATCTGGGAAAATTTATGCAATTATATCTCGATTATAATTAACTAAATTCACATAAACTTTTGTTTGATTGAATTATCCATCAAGAAAGAAACGGTGTTTTCAACCAGACCCATCATTCTTCGACTTGTACTACTACATTTATTCATTATTCCTTGGAATACTTATTATACATGGTGCGGGTCTACAAGAAAATCTGGGGGCTAAAGTTTGTTGAAAAGAAGTAAAAGAGAAAAAGAAAACACCGACAGCCCAAGCAGTTTACAAATACAGGCGAAAATATGCAACAAAGGAGCATGAATACCACTCTCTTTCTCTCCGCAGTTGTCTACAAAAATAGTGCCTTGACGAGTGAGAGTACCTGTGCTACTTGCTACTCAGTCAGAAATTCTGATCTCAACTCCCAATATGTCCTTCACTTGCTCATACGTCACAAAAGCTATGGCAATAGATGGGACTACCTGAATGAAGATAACAGAAAATTTTGACTTTGTTAGTTGGAATTGAATGAAAGGAAATGATAGCTTCCCAGTTAAACCTCCACTTGGTCAATTACGGAAACTAAGAAAGAAAACAAACACATCACTCTATTTTGAGTCAAAGTAAATAATTGGTTGGAGAGGGGCTGTGGTAGGATGCAATGATGTCAACCAAGATGTATAGGTCAATGAAACCAAGTATTGACAAAACTGACCTTGACTGAATTGGGAACCAAACCCTTGTACAATGCTCTGAAGCCCTCATGGCGGACAGTTTTCCTGAAAGCATCAATCATGCCATTGTACTCGAGGGACGCCTTGCTTTTCCCTTCACCGGTGACAATGGAAGACGCACCTTTCCATCCCACCATCTGCATTCTTCGGCGAATAACATCAAGAGGGTAAGCAACAGTTTGGCCAAAAGTCCCTGCCACAGCCCCACATGCAAGTCTTGTGGTCACACTCAACTCAGAATCTTCGGCAAGTCCGAAAGGTTTAGATTTAACTATATAATCTTTCAGAGATTCGTACACAGCAAAGTTGAGGCCAACATAGGGAACCTGCAATGACCAAATGAAAATAAGACATCCACAAAAAATGAATGTAAAATCCTCCACCCCCCTCCCTCCCTCCAAATAAACATGACAATGCTCTAGTTTTTGGCAAAGGCAGAGCATTTTCCAGGATGGGGTTATGAGATTGCCCTTGCAGGCTTTGCTCAAGTATCAAAATCTCCATTTTATTTATTAAAAAAAAAAAACATTTTTTCATAATTTTTTAGTCCTGAGGGGGCGTGGGAAGGGATTCCGTGTTTGAAAGATCAAACATCTAAGAGATCGAATAAATCCTTCGAATGTCTTAGTTTTGAAATTTTAATGGATCAAAACATTCTTTTCTGAATTAATGTAATTAGGA
Organism: Iris virginica; assembly: GCA_025631175.1. Classification (NCBI taxonomy): domain Eukaryota; kingdom Viridiplantae; phylum Streptophyta; class Magnoliopsida; order Asparagales; family Iridaceae; genus Iris; species Iris virginica. Next base: position 3,282 of record JAOTQG010079725.1, read on the forward strand.
TAAATTTAGAAAATCAAAGCAATTCGGATAATTTCTTTTGAAATGATACTCTTTCAAGTAGTGCTTTCAAATAGGGTACGACTTCTTGAGCAAATGGAGGAGTATATAGAACAGCATATTATGGGTCATTGACTTTTAAGCTTTGTCACCAATAATGTGAACTGTGAAGTTGTTATTCTTAAGAACAGATATGCAGTAAAACAGCTTAAAATATCAATTAGTGACTTCCAGGCACATGAAATAAGTAGAGAGCTTACAACACCAATGACAGATGGAAGCCAGCCCTTGTACAAGGCTCGTGGGCCTTCCTGCCGAAGCACAGTTGATAAAGCATGGAACATTCCTCTGTATTGAGAAGGAGACTTCTCTGTCTGCAAGGAGTTCCTAATGTGTTATTCTATGGACCCAAGAAACTTCAAAAGCTGTGAATTTTATTTCAAGAGGATTCACAATTAATACCTGCACAGTCAGCCTGCCTCGTACCAAGTCCATGGGGTAGGTGGCAGACATGGCAATTATTCCAGCACAGGCTCCAGCTCCAAGGCGTAATACAGGAGAGAGCTGAGCATCCTCTGCAGATGTAAGTTTACAAATGGTTCAGTATCTCTATATTTTTCATCAAAATCATCCACTACGGGTGATCGACACCCATATAAGTCAACAAGAATTCATGGGCATGAATGGCAGCCTATGTGTTGAGCATATACTTCGCTAAGCTGATGGCTGTCAAATAGGGAATTTAGTACTATTTTCATCAAAATACCCGGCTTATACAATTCTTTCGCTCTACTTGGATGGGTCATAAAAAGGAGATATATTCTGAAACTTGGTGATCAAAGGCTCAAATTCTTGAACTTTGTAACTCATCAATGGAGCGACTATTGTTTAAGGATACAAACAAGTGTGGCATAAAACCAAGGAGATCAGATAGGGCAAAATAGACTGTTTCCTACTAATAAAATAGTAATTAGGGAAACATCTTTGATTGCAAAATGTATACGTGGACTGGTCAACGATAAGGAAAATATGTTTAATGTTTATGTAGAAGTAACTATTCTATTATTGCTCACTTCAGCAAATTTATGGTAACATCATGCCCTGTATCAAAAGTTCAAAAAGCAATCCAGCTTTTAGAAATAAAATAGAAAGTATGTTTATCGCTCAACACTCAATCGCTTTCACTCAACTACGCAACTTTCTTCTTGCCGGCTACTTTGAGTGATAATATATCCTTTAATATTGGCTCTATATCCAACCAGATTATTCAGTTGGGAAGAAAATGCGAATATTGAATTATAAATCATGAATACATAACCTCTTTTCACTTTAGTGTTTGTTTAAAAAATTTTCTTACTCCCTCTGTTTCAAAGAGTCCTATTTTCTATTTTGAGTCCACTTGGAGAGTGATTGGTAATAACGACGAGTTGAGTTGCTATTGGAGAGTCATGTTTCAAAAATTAAGCTTACAAATCATTTGAGTTTCCAAATTATTCCTTTAGCAACAAAAATTTTATGAATAAATAAAATATAGCACATGATACTGAGGACATTGATGAAAATCCTTCTAACCCTAAAAGTGTTTGACCTTGAAACATGTACTCATTGAGAGGAACAGAAAGAGTAGGAAATCAATATACAAGCACAAAGAGAAAGAAAAAAGGAGTAATCATCCTCTTATTCAAGGAGCCTAGAGGCTAGAGAGTACGGCGTAGATTAATGTTTTGCAGTGAACATTAACATATTTTCTACTGTTGAACCAAGCAACAGTTCTTTCAAAATAAAGTCTTAAGCAAAAGTCATAGGAGAAAGGCATGCCAGAAGAATGCTTTGGAAGATAAGAAAACTAAAACCTTGACCATACGACTATGGCACATAAATAAAACAGAAGTTGGATATACCTTTTCCAGTTTGTTGTCGGTATAGCCAAAGTATACCCCTGTTCAAATGCAACAATGAAAAAAAGATTTACAAGTTTTTCTTATACAATTTTCCCTAAGACAATAAATAAATAAATAAATAAGCGGTGTGGCATTGCCACAATTCAACTAAACACAAAGTAATCTAGATTGAGGATGAACTGAGTTACAACCAACACAATCGATGTGCAGGGTTTTGAAACCTTTGTAAGCTCTTCAAATAACACAGTATGAGCATATCTTATCCGCATCAATGTCTCTACAAGATCAAGCTAAGAAACAGGCACGTAAGGCTGGCAGACTAGACCATACGTAAAACAACGGTTCAAAGAGTTTGACCAATTACCTCCAATGCAAAAATTACAGAAACTAGTACCTACAACCAAAACTAAGTACTTCAGCGTCAAGACCTCGCCCAAATTAACTTTAAAGAGGATTACAGGACACAGATTCAGATAAATTTCCAAGCAATTGCGATAGACCATTTATTGAAGTTAACAACTTCAACCTTTTCCGAAAAAACATCAAAATAACTGCAAATAAGCAACAAATAAAGGCATATTATATTTGTAAAAGAATCATACTTAGAGGCCTCCTCATAGCTGAAGAACTTTACTGCTGAATTTGGAACAATACGAGCACAATTTGTGCCATTGCCTTTGAACAACCCTCTGAAACCCTCAGTTTGCCATATATATTTCAAGCCTTGAAATGTGCCATTATATTTTATGTTATGCGGATTTTGAACCTGCATAATGCAGGAACTACTCAATGAAAGTGGTACGAAAACATTATAAAACAGATTTCTTTCTTTTTAATCATAATGTGTACATACATAAATATCAAAACATAATGGTTAAACGTTCTCATACATAATGCAGAAAATGATCTTCCAAACAATATACCCGTAAAAAAAATTGAATTCATTTAAGCTTTTTGAAAGGATGCTTGATGTGATGGTGCAAGCAAGAAATTGAATTTTAAATTCTTGTAACTTGGCAAATCTGATAATACACATACTATATTGATTGTTTCTCTTTCAACATGGAGAGCATCAAATTTAAGATATCAGGAGTGACGTTAGGATGTCTGTTGTTAATGTTATCAACACCTGCTTAAAATTCAAAGTCTATTGCAGGACAGAAAGGAGAACTGATGAAATATGTGGATTGCATTTGATTCAGACCAAGAGAAGGAGAGTTAAGATAATACCAAGTACTCTATCCTGGAAATTTCCAAATTCATCATGACTTTTTAATTTAGAGAGGAAAAGGAGACAGGACGAAAGATGTTTATGCACAGTCATCAACCTCAAGTGAAACATCATTCACAGGCTAACAAACAAAGTTGTTATCGCATTGCCGGAAGAATGAAAACTACACCAGTACACATTCATAAATGGCAAATATGAATCTACCATAAAATTGAGTTTACTAGAAAAAGAAAGCGTTTTTTGAGTTAATATGTTCAAAACATGATTCAAAATGCAGGTCCTGATAAGGCCAACAAGATATGAAGATCAAGGTGCTGACAGATGACAGGAGAGAGGAAGCAGAAAACAGTAGCTAACCCGAATTACATATATACTCCTCCAATTCCACAACTGTCCCCTTTGAAAAAGCTCATTATTTAAGGAAGGGTTTTAAATTTCCAAAAAACAGCATCAAAGCGTTGCACAATACAACTACTACTGTGCTATAACTACCTAAATCTAGTAAGGGGAAATCTACCTGATGAGAGAACCCTTAATCGATGAATGATTAAGAACCCTTTCTTCAATGGAAATGTAGGAACATTGATTGATAAGGTAAGATGAGCAGCTAATAAACCCAACAAACGCAATTGTTTGAAGAACCGAAAAGATAAAAGAATGGAAGCTATTAAACCCCTAGGTCTTGATTAATCTAAGAACTCAATAGGGGAATAAATTGGAACAAAACTCAAGAACAAAGAATTCGAATAAAAAAAAATCTCACAAAAAGAATTTCGAACAAGGCAAAGCTTTTAATTAATCTCAACACTTAATCCCCTTTAAACGATTACAATAGAGGCCTTTATATAGGCTACATAAATTGAAATCCTAAATTAACTAGGAATAAGGAAAACTACTAACTAGGAAATCCTAAAACAAATATGAAAAGAAAAACAATTACAACTTAATTAGGAAACCAAATAAGAATTAAACTAGGAAACTAATTTAAAGAAAACCTTAGCGACTTAGGAAATAAGATAAGGAACCTAGCTAATCCGTTTAGGAAAAGGAAACACAAGTAGCTCGCGGTCGGCACGTCGCTAATCGCTGTCGAGCTCGCCTTCCTAGCTCGCACCTTCCTTTCCTTAGCTTGTTTGCACCATGCCCTTAAGTTGAGTAGCCTTGCGACCAAAAACATCTTCTTTCCCTTCTTGATTGATGATAAACCCTCACAATTACCTCTAATCAATTTGGTTCGTTTGATTCGGCTTGGTAATTTGGATGGGTCATTATGCGAGCTTGATGAACTCGCGTCAAAAGCATTGCACAATACAACTGCTAATGTGCTATAACTACCTAGATCTAGTAAGGGGAAATATAAGTTGGGACCTCTCAATAACGAAATGAGGCCAATTAATATGGGACTGAGGGAGTCCATACATAAGTTCTGTGAATAGCATGGATACATAGCAAACAGCAGGCAAGAATACTTCTATAACAAAGAAGCACCAAAACCACACATGTAGGGACAACGTATTACGTAAGGATGCAAAGCAAAATAATCTAGAAAACAGACTACTAGAAAAAGAAGAATGTAGTCAACCTGTAGCAATATCTTTAAACGTTCCAATGGGGCTACAGCAGTACGTGACCTGAAACAGGGAACAAGACAAGTCAGAAAGAAAGGGGTAGGAGACATGTAAATAAATTGCATAGTTGAGTAGTGAATAAGCAATGATAATGGAGGTTCAACATTTGTTCTAGAACTCACAACTAGTATTACAGCAATAGCTTTGATAATATGTATGAAAACCTCTTGTAAAACTAGATGATTAAGAAACTGCTTAAATGCTGAAAGTGCAGGAAACTAAATGAAAGAGGATGTCCAGTATTAAATTACTCAAATGTCTAATGATAAGAACTAAGAATCAACGCAAAAAGGTTTTAAGCATAAATAGTCAGCCAAATCACTTTACCAGTATAATCTTATCTTGTAAATGCTCGGTGACTTTTTAGTATAACTCTAAGTACGAGACTATAATGATCAAAACGAGATTCATCCGCTTAACATAATCAACCAAACTTGGATACACTATGGAGCACTGGAACCATTTTAAGAAGAGTTCATTTGCTAAATAGAATTGCCATTCTTTTCAATGTCATTTAAACTACAATGAAGTGAACACGTCAGTAAAATGCATCAAAAGAGATGAGCATTTTTCGTATCAAACGAGCAATAACAGTTCATCAATCCTTAATCTTAAGGATCAAAATAAAAGAGTTAAGTAACATAAATTTCAACCAAGACTCTAGACTTAAATGTAGAAACACTAAAAATTGGAAAGTTTCTACATTTATTATCTATAAGCAAGTAAACTACAGTTCATGCTCAAAATAACATATCTATCCTTAAACTTCTCAAAAATTACAACTTCATCCAAAGCATTAATCTGCAGTCGAAAGCAAAAAAAATTGAGAGAGGTATGAGAAAGAGAAAAACTTACACGCCGCCGGCAACGCCGCCGGCGACCAAGGACTTGCAGATACTGAGGATCTGTAGGTTCGGAGCCTTATAAACACCTTCTTTAGCAAGCTTAGCCTCTTCCGCCAGATTCACAATCGTCGAAACAGCCGACTCGCTCGACTTCACATCTTCCGACGCCATTTATTATCACAATAAAACTTCAATTCAATATATCACTCCCCTATTGAGTTGCTAAGGGCACCGGATCGGCGGTTCTGCGATTAACAGAGAGCCTGAGCGTGCATTAATTCCCTCTCCCTCTCTTTCTTGCCTATCTCTCCGGGTCGTTGCGGTAGTTGTTGACGGCGGAAATTGGCGAAACGCGGCAGGGAGGTAAGTGTGTGTGAGAGAGGGAGGAGAGAGTGATGAGAGGTGGCGGCGTTATGTGAAGTGTGTGTACCTGAAAAATCATGCATCCGTTTTGTTGATAGGTGGCTGACGCGCTAGTATTGGCGCGGCAGTGACACTCGCGATTTTAATAGATACCACGTAGTCAAAGTAAAGCTCCGAGACAAGACCTACCCAAAGGAAAATGATTAATTACGGATAAAATTAACCGAAAAATCAACTGTATTCATTAAAATATTATATATTAAATATAATGTACAATATCTTAATGCAATGTACAACACTTTAATGTATATTGTTAATTTTTCTATTATTTTATATATATATGCAGTATTACTCTATAAATTATGTACATAATATGAATATAAAATATACATAATATAAATATGAAATATATATAATAATTATAAATATGATAATTAAATAACTCATGTGTATTTTATATTTATATTATATATATAATTTATAAAATTTATATATATTTATAAATAAAATGAGCATTCCTTACTAGAAATGCATAGACACGATATACGAATTACAAGACCTACGCCTGTTTGGATGGCCGTTCTCTGGAGTTTTGGTTTTCGAACCCAATTTTCGTGTTCGGTGTTCAATTTCACAACTCGATTTTTTAACATTTTTCTTTGGGTATATGCTATTGTATCATATCACTATTCTTATATTCAGACTACTACTCTCTCTCTCTCTTTTGTTTTAATTGTCTAAAAAAATATGTTTTTTATTTTAAAATATATTATTATTATGAGTAATTAAATTAAAATAAATGAAATATTTCTCAATATTTGATTATTGTTATAAAATTAGAAGTTTGAAAGAAAACGTGAGGAGTGAAAAATATGTGAATTCAACCTATCAAGATCGTAGATTATTATAAAGGTGTTGCGCAATAAAGTCATACTTTTGAATAAGGTGAGCCTACAACATCAAGGTTAAAGGAGGAAGACATCAAAAGGTAATTATGCCGGACCCACAAAAAAAAAATAAGTACCTGATTACTTCATACTTTAGAATTTGAGGACTTATTTTTTTTAAGGGGAGAGGATGTAAGATCCTGCACTATTTACTCGAAAAATGAGTGTTACATTCGTAAAACGTTTAAAAGAAGAGAATAAATTAAAATTTTAACTAAGGCATAGTGAGTAATTTCATCGTAAGATTGATGAAACCTCCGTAATAACATTTTCGTTATATAGCTAATGCCTTATTCATAAATTATAAAATTTTGAGGACCTAAATAATAATTGAAAAATGATGATTAAAAATGAAGAACCAAAACATAGCATAAGACTGACATTTTTCTGCACCCACAGCTCTAGCGCTGTAAAAGCCGCTATAGCATTATAGGTTGCTATAGCGATGACCGTCGGTTCGTTCTAGACTTATATTCGAAGCATGAACTCTTTTTATCTTAACCCTAATGGTATTCTAGACCTAAATTAAATCCAAGTATACGACCTTAAAGAACGATATGTTTATTTTATTCACGTCTTCATATTCATTATTATGGAGATCGACTCCCGGAGCATAAGTTAGTTGACAAAGATTTGAATGATGTAGTGTCTATCATGTTTGTGACCTATAATATGAGGGTTCGAATTTTAAAAAATCTTTAAATTTGTGTCCCTTACCGATAAAATTAGACGATAATTCCAAATCCTTAATTAATCATCTAAAACACATTTCACAATTTACCTCGTTCACCGTTCTTAAAGACATAAAGGATAAATACTCTTAATATTAGAGTTCAACATTCATTATCATATATAGCGATCGAGACTAATAAGGCTGATCATTAATATTCCCCCAAAATACTAGTTACAGGTATCAAAAGACTGAAAAATTGTCTTTATCTTTTTCTTTAAACATGTAAAGTTGATTCTACAGAAATAAATATATAAACACTTAAATTAGGGTTTAACTAATATTTTCACTAGTCGTAAGAGTTTAGTAATGTCTCCATTCTTATTTTTTTTTAAATATCCTCACTTTTTAATTTTTAATATTTATTTGGAGTGGTAAAAATGTCAAAACCGTATATAGAAAAATATGCTTGTATTTAATGGATGTGAAAAGTACATATGCAATAATTGGAACATTGATTAGGACAATGATTGAGATGATAATTAATTATGAAGCACATTTTTCTATACACGTTTTTGATATTTTTACCTGTCCAAATAAATATTAAAAATTAAAAAGTAAGGACATTTTGAGAAAGTAAAAATGGGAACATTGCTAACCTCATACAACTAGTGGGGATATTAGCTAATCCCCTTAAATTAATATAAATAGACCATTATATAAATGCATTACTTCTTTCAGAAGCTAAAACAAATCATATATAATAAAAGCTTCAACTGCTAAAACAATTGAGAAAATGATTTATGACTCAAATAGAGATGGTCCTTTAGATAGTCGGTACTGTTGTGTACTGTCACTACCGTGTGCTAATTTGCGAATGGAATAGGCACCAACATTAAAGCTTGTTAATTTTTCCAGAATAACTCATTCCGATAGTCGGTACTGTTTATATATTTTTTATGTTTATATGTATAATATTAAAGATATATATATATATATTCGGTTTTGTTCATTTTATAAATGAAAAAATCGAGAACCGGATCGAAGCAAACCGATCCGCTTTAGTTTCGGTTTGATTTTTTAACTTTTTGATCAACTCAATTTCTTTCGATTTTTTTGTTTTTTTTCCACCCCTGGGCAGAAATCTTGCATCTTAAGGCCAGCCACTTGTTAAGAAAAGGTGACTAGTACTAGCTAGCAGATTAGCAGTTCTTTGTTTTGTAGAATCTTAGCACAAATTTTGATCTGATCCATTTCCAAGGAGGACAGGCTTCAGATGGGCCCATAATCTGTAGTCAAGATACATGGACATTAAGTAGCATAAAAGCCCATTTCTGAGTCTAAACTACAGAGTCCAGAACCAAGCTGATCCAGTGTGTTCAAATTTCAATAGTTACCAAACCTTCTAAATGGGCCTTTTAGATGAGTGTTAGGCTGTGCTGAGCTAAATTACAGCTCTGGGATCGGACAAAGTAATGAACACTGGAAAATCACAATGGGCTTCTCACACCTAAAAAAATTCCAAAGGGCCTCTTCTATCAAGTCTCCTTGATCTACTATTTGGTATGTACTATCATTAACCCTGGTCAACGGTCACCATTTAATCCCCAACGGCCCAAAAATGCATGTGGTGTATGCCCAATTTTGCCAAATCAAACCCCGCATTATGCTGCCTGCTGTGCTGGGCCTGCTGGCCGTATAAGTCATGTTCAATTTCAATAATTGGAATATATGGGACCATAAAAAAGATAAAAAAGTTTGTCACAATCCTTGACTTTGGCAAGTCAAACGAGCCATCTTCCCCACATCCGTATTAATATTATTTGGCGTTAATTACAAAAGTTATTATCGTGTTATTGTCCAACCACATTAATTTTTATATGCTTAATTGTATTTTCCCAAAATCAATGTGTTTTTTCTTTTTAAAAATTTATTATTATTTCAAAAATAATGTCGAAAATAACTATAAAGTACTAAAAATTAATGTATATATAGGTTAGATTAATAATACTTCTACGGAGATTTAAACTTTTGACCTTTCCTTTGAAGACTTACAAGAATGATGTTTCTGATCAAACTAGAATAACGCTAGATCAAATGGCTTTTAATAAACAAATATGTGTATCATTGTAAAATTGATAAATTGATAAATTGATGAAACGTGCGTGCGTTAATTTAGAAATGGGAGAGCATATGCAACTTGTGGAAAGCGCTTAAAATCATAAATGGTTGGACAAAGTTGGACTTTTGTAATTTACCCTATTTTTCTTGAATAAAGACTTTTCTAGTTTAATTAGTTAGAAGTTATACAATATTGGATTTGAATATTATCATTTTCTTAAGGGACCAGCTTCATAAATGATCTCTGAACTTTGGTCGTTTTCATTAATAGTTCCTGAGCTTAGAAACATTTTATAGATGACCAAAGTTTGAAAAAGCGTCTCATGGACGGCCCCTGTCGTCAATCGCCCGTTAAATTCCCCGTTAAGTGTCACGTGCGAGTCATGTGACCCCAAATTAGGAGGGTGGTAAAACAATATTATCTCCTTTAAAAAAACAAATATGCTCGGCCCCTGCAGGGTTTTTTTTCTGTCGGCGTCTTTATCTTCCATCCCAATCCATATCTGGGTGAAAGAAACCGCCATGGGGTCCGGACGATAATGGCGAACCCAGATATGCTCCAGAAGAATGAAATCAGTGATACTGCCCTTCCATCTTTCATGCTTTCAATCGGACGTTCTACTTGCGCTTGCAGGTTTCCCGATCTTTCTTCTGTCCCAGCCGTTAGGTTAGGTCTCCGGGACTAGGTGAGGACCTGCTCGCCATAGAAATCGATCGGAGGAATGGAATGGTTTGGCGTGAAGAACGAGTCCATATGAAGCTTGTTGATGCAAAACCCAGATCTGCTTGCCATAGAAATCGACTGGAGAGATTTTACCTATGAGCCCCCATTTTCTCTATGTTTTGAAGATGTTAATTTTGGGAAAACTAAAGTGAGGGAGATTGAATGATGGGGTGGAAGTTGAGGCCGTGCCCTGGTGTTGTGATTGATTGGAAAAGGACTTAGCACGGTGATGTTTGATGTTGGAAATGCTGGTAGTATGGATGGGGTA